>JAUZNC010004918.1:0-36117 GCA_034780395.1 Vannuccia rotundouncinata | reverse complement strand
TAAGAGTCATGTTTGCTTTTGAGATTAGTTTCAGACAGGATATTTATAGACGTACGGTGTGCTAGAATATCAGTTTTAAGGTGATCAATTGCGTGAGGCTTTGCTAAGGAGGCTATATTGAGGGCATATATTGATGGAAGAGTCGTAGCTGTTGAGGTAGTTTGGTGGATTTCTTCATCAACAGTAAATTGAGTGTAACGAACTTTTAACCTCCCACTTTTAATTTTAATCATTTCTACATGACTTTTGCTGAACTTTTAACATTAATATTTTATATAACATTTATTATTATTGCATTTTAAACACCTTCGATTATAATCCGCTCTTTCTTTATTCTTTTTCGTTTTAATCTTGTATCAATTATGTAAAATAGTTACATCCTCTTTTATAGCTTCTTTTGTAATTACCCTATATATGATACCTATATTTCGCTGTTTTTATTCATTATATTACAAGTCTATGGAGTGGATCTCCTAAAATTTGTAAAAAAATTATAATTTTTCTGCAAAACAGATTTTTTGTTACTTCCTATTTTATTATTTTATCATGTTGCAAGGGAAAATCACTATTTTATTATTCCAAAATTAATAAAATATAATGAATATTGTCGATATTCAAGTTCTCAGTTTTACTTTTCTGTTTTACAAAATGTTATCTTCGCCAAATACTGACAGTCAGTAACTATCATTCTATGAATTTCGGAAGCCTTGAATTCATTTCTGAGTAGTGACTAATAATTAATTTTGTGTTGGCTTCTATTGATTTTTTAACAAAGTAATGTTCATAGAAATTCAGGTGTTTTCCAAAAGTCTTTAAATATTTAGTAAAAAAAAATATATCAGTTTCAAAATATTTTTAATGAAACAAATTTATTGAATCGAAAAAATCTACACGTGTTTATCAATTTATATGTTTTTAAATTGCAAATCAATGACATTCACAGCCATT
The DNA here is from genome assembly GCA_034780395.1 of Vannuccia rotundouncinata. Classification (NCBI taxonomy): domain Eukaryota; kingdom Metazoa; phylum Platyhelminthes; order Proseriata; family Coelogynoporidae; genus Vannuccia; species Vannuccia rotundouncinata. Next base: position 35,169 of record JAUZNC010004918.1, on the reverse strand, counting down.
ATAAACATTTTAATGTATGCACTTAGTCTGAAGTTTTACTTTTGTTCAACTTTAATTATTGAAGAAAGTTAAGCTTATCACAAAAAGAAAAAGCGTATTTAGTAAGTGGGGCAATTAGTTCTGACAATAGAGAGGAAAGCAAACTCTTGTTTCAAAAAATATAATAAAGAAGCTCCTGTACTGCTTGTACAATTAGAAACAAGAAAATTGAAACATTCCCCTCGCAATGTTTCCAGATGTAAGAAAATTCCCAAAAACGAATTGACGACTTCATTTAATATAATGGGGAATATTCTAGTCATTATAAAACATTTATAGTATATTTCTTAAATTTGTAAGTAGTATAATTAAAATAGTTAAAGACTTTTGGACCACCCTGTAAAAGTCATATGAATAAAACGTCGTTTTTTATAGATCAATCATTATATGAAGGGGATATTTTTATATCACAAAAGTGGCTTTCACTCCACGAGTTGAAATAAGTTGGAGTCATTCTCTAAGTTTTGAGTACACTTTGAGGAACATTTTGCAACATTACCATGTCATGCTGATCGTTGGTTGAAGGAAGTCAAGATTAGATTCCACTATAATCTTAATAATTGCACCCATATTTTCACATGGATTCTAGTCTGTAGAATTGCCTGACCATTGGCTGTTATCAAAGAAGACAATGTTGTTAACCTTTAAAATTTGTGTTTAGAGTTTGGAAAATGAAACCTTATCATGAAGGAAGGTTACTTCTTCAGAGTCTGGCACATTTTATTCATTATTCAAGAAAAGAATAACTTGATCCAGGATTGTCTCTCGGAAATATTCACCAGTCGAAGTTTATCCATCATTTTTGTCCAGCCAAATTATCTTTTTTGTTGAGTAGCAAACAAGGCAAACTGGATGTGCTGTCCCCAGGCGATATCGCTCGTGTTCTTCGATTTCATCGTTGGAGGTTGCCCAAACTCTGTCCATTTGATGGTCGGGTTTCCGACTGACATGAATGATAAATTCATCCCCGCACACAACATGTAGGAAGTCATCAACAGTCCATAGTCTCAAATACTCACAAAACCAAAGACGGTATTCACGTTGTTGAAATGTCTTGTGCGGCTTCTAGATCACATGAAATGGCTACATCTTAAATGAAGTCATGTAGCGTTGAACTGTACGACGAGAAAGACTTGGACCATCTCTTCTAACTGTCGCAATTTATTGTGTCAATTAAATATAGATATCTAAATCCTACATTTTCATAGAATATGAAACATTTTTCACAGGTAATTATTTGTGCGCCACCCTGTATAAGAATGCAATCTTTCAGTTCCAGTTTTAATGAGAGCGGTGTCCTTGCATAGTGGATCGATAGAACTCCTGTCTTCAAACCCCAAGGAAGCTAGTTTAAATCCTGGTACGTAAATTGATCTGCGCTGCAACATTGAGCTCAATTGATTGATTAGTTGAAACCTGTGGCTACTGATTAATTAATACAAATTGTTTCTCTGCATTCAGTGAATTTGCACAACTCTTAGATATTATAATTGCTCTAAATGTATTTGTATTGTCTGATTTAATAGAAAAAAATGAAATACATAGAACAATTAATATTAGAACGACTTTGAAGTTCTCAAGATCATGAAAATATTCTATTTAAAAATATATATTAATAAATTATTGCAATTTGTTTGGTGGCAAATTTACCGGAAACCAACTTACCGGAAACCCACTTACAGGAAACCCACTTACCAGAAATCTACTTATCGGAAAGGCCAATTTCATCGGTCGAGCCAATTACGAGCAAATCTTCCCTAAATATAAACTCAATAGTGTTACAAGTTAAATCGAATACAATAAGGTATTTACGTTCTTTATGATCGTCTTGAGAATCTGCGACCCCAGTTGGAGAATGGTCAGCGTAACCTGCGGTCCTATATTGATGCAGTAGCATGCCAGCTGCATACCAGACTAGAAATCAGCTGAATTTGTTGTTGATTATTCTGTACTTATAAACTGTACCTCCCTGATTAGTGAAATTTCTAATTAAAACTGTCTTTTCACATTATATTATGTAATGTTAAAACGAATAAAATAATCCATGCCGTACAGTTTCATTTTTGAAAATGCTGCTATATCAAGCATTACACATGTTAGAATAAGAAAATATTAAATATACTTTTCGTAGCGTCCAAATAACTCCAAAATTAGCGGCATTGTTCCCTAGAGTGAACTAGACACACGCATCTTTTGACACTAGTTATAATTTGGATGCTAACTTTTCTTTTAATCGGCAATCTTAAAAAAAATAAAGCATTATTGATGAAATTTACGGTCAATATGAAACATTTTCCAGGTTATCTGAAAATAACTATTATTAATGGAATATTAAAATTGAAGCAACAAATAAATAACCAAACTTGTTTAAAATAGAATCTGGAGACTTAGCCATTGGTTTCCGGTATGAGGGTTTCCTGTAAGGGGGTTTCCGTTAAGTGGGTTTCCGCTAAATGGAGTGTAATCATTTGTTTAACAAGAATTGTAATTTTTATTTTACCAGTACAGAACATACTATGAGTAATGTTAAACACAGAGTAGTTGCATACAGTCGTTGTTGACCTGAATATTATGCGAATAAACGTATGCTGCTATTTATCTGAATCACGTCAGTTAAAACAAAGTTTAAAAGTCATACAGCAATTACTATATATATATACAATCCATTGCACATATAGATTGCAATTGAATAGTAAACATCTAAAATATGAAAATATAGTTTTTCAATCGCTTTGACATGATAACTTTGGATAACAATTGTCTTTTAAGTTGATTAATATAATAAATCAATATAACAAAAACTATTGTGAAAAAGTAGATTTATGTTCATCAAGTTGTTTTTGTACGTAGAATTACCCTCAAGAGCTATAACCAGAGAAATTATGGAGTCGAAACCCAAATGTTGAATGGATAAAAATCTGTTGGGTTAAAGAACTTAGGAAATGAGATCACTAATGAATACATTTTGGTCAAATTTAAAATAATTATACGTCGACTTTAATACAACTTTTAGTAAATTAATAAATGTGCTTCTTAAAAGCTTTTTTTGCTTTATGTCTAAATCAAACACACTAAATGAGTGACGATATTTTGTTTCCACAGACGAAGAATTTCTTCTGCATTAGTGATATTGAATTATCTTTTTGGTCCATCTATTGCATTAAATATTGAGTAAATCTAGATATTTTGCATCGGAAACTGAATAACAAAGAAGAAATACAATAGTAATAGAAATATCCTATCTAGTTCCATGACTAATTATATATAATTATTGAGCATTGAAGCTTTCCCTTAGTATTTAGTCACTAAACTTAAATAAAATGAACATAGAGTATTCTCACAGAAATCTATTCCCATGTAAATGATGAGTTGGAAAACTTGATACCAGAATGAACGGAAACTAAATGGAGGTCAATCTATAATATAAACCAGTTTCTAAAAGTATTCAAGTGATTTTCCTCATTCTTTTCTTTGTACGGGGGTTTCAGAGTCACTATCCAACTCTGTGTAAGATTTTCTTCGTGTACCGAGGCCAGGCATGATATCGGAGGGGGTTAAGTGCTCCTTCTCCGAGTTTTCAGTGCAGCCTGAGTCACAGTATATCAATTTGCTCGAGATGTAAGCGATCAGAATACAAAAAGCTTCAGCGACCTCGAATCCAGTAAGTAGGGAGAACCCAAGAAAAAGATTCAAAGTACCTCCAACGTCGGAGAGATAGTTGTCCCACTAATATAAAATAATTTACAGACATTTAAAATAATGTGAAGCCCAAACTATTGATGTAAGGCTAAGTAGATGCTAATAAATTGTATTTTAAAAGAACAATGATATACTACGAAAAGCAATTTAGAATTTAAAAATTGAATGTAAAATATAAAATATTAAAAAAATTAAGGACGAATTTTATTTTCAAACAATTGGGAAAATATTTTCCTTTTTTATTATTTATACTAACAGTTATTGATAATTTGAACATTATTATTGTAAATTAATGTTTATTTTATATACAATGTAACTCTATATATTATTATAAATTGTTTTTAAAGAAAGACTCACGGCATAAGTGGGCTTCTGTAGTATTTCGTTATAATATGTATCTTCTTGATAAATAACCAGATTAAGCAAGTTACTTCTTGCCAAAGTTTTGCTCGTATTCACAAGATCAAACATCTTTGAATTGATATCAGAAAGGTCACCAAACAAACGATTCTGAGAGTAAGAAATGCATAATACATATATTGGTATGTTATTCTTATTGCACATCTTTAATCATTAAGTTTGAATGAATCTGTTTCGCAAAATAACAAAATTAATATTTCTTTATATTTTGGACATGTAAGGTATTCCAATTTTTGAAAACATAGAATGGCAAATCACATCCAAAAAGAAATAATGCGAAATTACGTAAATTATACAAATACAATTTTTTATAAAAAAGAATGACAACGTTCTTCAGGTAAATGTTTTAACCGAACAAAGTAACTATAAAACATTTAATCAGAAAAATAAAGTTTGAGGAACAATAGATATTTATTATTACACACCCATTATCTTTAGAATATAATCGCGTTTCAAGAAATGAAAATAAATTAATTAAACAGCATGATTATTTTTTTTAATTTAGTATTTGTTCAATAAGTTTATTACAATTTATTTAAATTATTTAAAAATTGTTTATAATATTTGTATAGGTAGGTACTGCCATTATATATTTTGTTTTATTTATTGAAGTTCAATAATCTTCTATTACACTTTGAATTTCCATTTCTTTGGATTTTTTCTTTATTATTAATTTAATCATGCAGGTTGCGTGTTGTGAATTATTCTTCCTCTTAGTAAACTGATGTTATCTTAATTAATTCAACAGAGGCATTCCACAATTTTGTAAGAACAGTTAGCCGTCTTTATTCGAAACATATATATTATCTCTATAGTATGAGAAACATTTCCAATGCATCATTAACTAGGTATATACTATTAAATAGTATAACAATTAATGTTTAGGAACAATTAGTAACAATTAACAGATATTGAAATTGAAATAAATTGACTCATAATTTACTTTTTTGCATTTACAGTTTGAATATAATAATAAGAATGGATACAAAATGTTTGGCAGACCACTGTTTGCAAATCCAAAATAACCAGACTTTTATCGTTTACAGTTGTTTTTATAAAGATTTAAATTAAAAGTAAATGCGTTTAATGCTTTTAGAAATAAATTAAAATGCGTTTATTTCACAAATTACAAAGTTTCGACGTTTACATTAACACAAGGATTGAAACGGAATCTTCAATATATATGCTGTCTTACAATTCTATCATGCTAAATTTTAGTGCAGTTCTTTATATTATTAACAATTAATTTGTTTAACTGTGTTTGAATGGTTTATTTATCCAAAAAAAAGATTGCATTTTTCAAAATACGAAGAGGTGTATATTACAATTATGATATAGAAAAATATTTCGTTAAAGAAAGTCTACACATATTTGATTGACTGACTTTATTTCGACTAAAGTTATGAAGAAAATTTCTACATGATCGTTCAATATCTTGTACCTACACAGAATTTTATTCTCATAACTATCCTCTAAAAGACATATGGTCTTTGAACTTATGATCTATTTAGATAAACTATACACGATGAGTATTTTGGTCTGGTTCATTTTTATACCGAAAGGACATATTTTAAGAAATTTAAATGTAAATACCATATATATGCATAGTAAGAAAGAAACAAGTTCAATAAATTTACATAATAAATAAGGCATAATGTGAAAAAAAATACAAACAAAGTATTATATTTTGTAATAAATTATTTAATCATGAATACGTTTAATGCAACCGATGAAAATAAGTGTTTAACATTTAATATTTTTAAAAATTTTTATTAAAACATTCAATTGCAATTATTTGAAAACCACGAGAAAACTAATAACACTGATATCACTTCTACAAATTCTTTTTTTAATAATAATATTCCCTGTGAAGTTTATATTTGTCTATTCATCAATTATTATTTGCAGGTGGTATGATAGTCAACAATGGACACTTACTTGGTAAGTATCAGCAGGCCACTGACTTAGCGACTGTTTTATTATGTATCTTAACTCATTACACGGCAGGGGACAATTGCAAAACTCAATACTATTATCATCATCAATGTTGGAAATAAGACAGTCAATCTCTGAAAAAAGACGAAAGAAAACGAGACATATTATAACAAAAGTTTGATGACATCTCTAAAACAAAAATAATAACTTTTAAACAAAGTTTCATTTTAAACAAAATTATATAGATACATAAACAACTTGTTGAAACTTTAAATCTTAATGAACCTTTTTGAAATATTATTTCTATAGTGTAAAGTAAATTCAAAAATATTTAAACTTTTCTTTTTAATTATTTTTTAATGAATTTGAAATTGGTTTCATTAGTAACAATTGATTTTTTTCTTTTATCTTGCATTTTAATTATAGCTCACAATATAAAAACCTTTAGAGTAGGATAGACATTGAAAGTTGAATTAAAAAGCTAAATTTTAAAAAGTCGGTGAATAAAAGAAATTTCGGCTAATGCTCAAAAGTGATCAAGGATACAATTATTTTAATCGGTGATCAAATTTTCTTGTGCACACATTCTTAAAAAAAATAAGTCAATGTTTTCTTCACTTCTTCAGTATGAAATTATTTTATCAATAACCATGTTGCAAAAAAACTTTCTTAAATATTCTTTTTGCTTTAATTTGAAAACGTTGAATATTATTAATGTTAATAAATATTAAAGCCTTTTGTAATTATTTGTTATTTAGATATTGTATTGAACAATATTTCGGTATTTTGATAAATATAATCTTATAAACACTCAAACAACACTATTTCTTTAATTAAAATGATAATTATAATTGAAAATTTTCGAATATTGCTCTAATATGTTCATTAATTGAGTTAATTAATTATTATGTTATACATATTATTCCAGTAGTTTCCTAGTTCTACACACGTACAGAACAAAATCCCAGGGTCCCTTAGTGATCATTACTCAAAACTACAATTGGAGTTCCTAACCACCTTACAATTCACTTTAATTTATCTAAAAGAACTTGGGGGGGTCTTTGTGGAATGTCTTTAACTTACTGTTTTGGAGTCATTTAGACTTGTTCCCTACTTTTAGGTTTACCATTACATATATTTTACAACTAACCTTTCTTTGTGGTACAGTTACCAAGTTTACTGTTGAGGTAGAGGTGAGAATTGACTCGATCTTTACACTTGCATTTTTTTGCAATGTTGTTATGACGACACACCGTTTTGCAACTCTGTTGAGAAAAATAACAAAACAAAAAACTATGAACAATTTGGTTTTATATCGAAGGAGTTGTTAGCCTCTTTTATTGAGGGGCACATGCACAGATGGTCTATTTGCAATTATTCTTTATAGATAATGTACATCAAGAGTTCATGTTGTACATTGTAATTACAACTTTTCAGAATTTCTCTTCGGATATAGGTACTATGAATTTCGATATTTTTAATAATGCCCAACTAAATTTAATATCATAATTAGAAGTACATAAAATCTGCCATTACAGAAATAAAATTATATTTAATATAATTAAACATAATTATAAATGCGAATTTTGAGTAAATTAAGGGAAATTATTTATTATAATGGAGAACTTACCCCTCTTGTGTATTTCATTTTATATAATTTTTCGAAGTATTCTCCTGAAGAACAGTTGCCATGAGGCTTATTTAGCCGAATTATTCTTTCCTGGAAAAGTGTTTACATGTTATAATATAAGAGTTTGAAGACATACACCTCTCTATTAATCGGAATTTATCTGATTTTTTTTTTACAAAAAAGGAAACGAGTCTTTATAGTTCTTCAAACTTTTATATTGTATGAATAATAAATAACAAAACAATTTTTATGCTAAAAATGTATAGATTAATTCATTTAAAGTAAAATAAAACACACTGTATGTGAACATCGATACATCAATTAAAAATATAACACATTTTTATTTTAAAAAGATACAAAAAAATCTTAAACGTTTCGTCGCTAGAGCCTCTTCCTCAGTGAGTAAAAGAGAATAAAAGAGACCCAGGTCACCGATTTAGAATTTAGAATATACGGTTATATACTCCTCTGTTTGCAGAGATCTATTTTATATTGAATCTTCGTTTCATTTTTATTATTACATTTTATTTATGCAAAATAAATTATCCAATAAAATATAAATTTTATTTAAAGTAATAAATACTCACTATAATACTGGAATACGGTATTATATAAATGTACAAGACCGAAGATAAACTTTTCTAATAGGAAAGTAGATTGTTTAAATTTGTTTAATTTTGTATAACCGCAAAAAGATATGAAGCCAAGGGTTCGTAGGACGTTATGTTACGCTATGCTGCCTTCCATTTAGTAGCATTATAAATAAATAAGGTGTATAATTTAATTATTTCTCTTTAATTAGCATACAAATAATTCTACAACTAACTATTTTGCCAACTAATAAAACTCGTTTTGCGATTATTGTTGCATTATAAAATAGTTAGCATTAGAATTTAATTTCCACTTTGTTTAACCGATGCTAAAATCACTATGTAAGAATTTTTCGTAACTGTAGCTAAAAAGCATTGGAACAGTACCGCTAACCTCATATCGAATAAAAGCATGTTGCATATCATTAATGATAATATAATGATGTAATTATATCATACACATTATTTATAAAGAGTAATTCTGTTAAATTCTTAATCTATACAACAATAAAGTATCACGATCTGTACACTGTGATAAGACAGACATACTTCTCTCAGTCCAATCAAAGATTCGAAGCCAGGTGGAATACTGAATCCATGAATATCTGGTTCCTCAAGAGAGTTCGACTCGTGGATATGGAGACGAACTCCAGCAGTAGACACCAAATTAACCAAGTACTCGTCGTATTCTAGAAATAGCGTGATAATCAAACCTGTAAGAGATAAAAGTAAAGAGTTTGAAATATCTAGCAGTAGCCGAAATAATTAAATTTTGATTCATTGTTATTATTATATTTATGCAGTTTCATAAACCGTATAATTTTAAACAATATCCTTAGTAAGAAATAAAATATTTCGTATAATTTTTTCATGAATTACATTAATTTGATTGACAAAATAGTTGCAAGAGACGTATATTAAAAATATTTATTATTATACGGATTGCTCTGATAATAAATACTTCGTCGATATATTGAGCGGTAAAAAAATTAACCGTAATAAAACAAATCAAAAAATTTTTTTAATTAAATATGTTCAGTTCGTTAGATCAAAGTTATAATAGATAATTATTCTACTTATGTGTATAACCTATCCATGTGTTTTATATAAGAGTGTGAATAATGATGAATAATAATTTACTACTTTAAATAACCTAATAACAAATAGAATATATTTTAAAATATTATTTTAAAAATTAGTCATTTTGTAAAGGGAAATTGTATAATGTAGTGTTGATGAATATGAATATGAATATGAACCTAAAAGCAAGTCTTTTTATAATTGTTGATATATTTTGAATCGAATTCAAACAAATTTTCCATACAATTTGTCGAAATAATAATTTTTAATATTATTTTAAACGCAGTTTTTTTGATAATTTCAAAATAATTAATAAATACTTTATTAGCACATAGACTATGAAAATGTATCTTATAATGATTCTCAATAAAATATATAATTAAAACTAAATATAAAATAATATCTTTGGTCATTCTTAATAATTGTTAATGTTAAGAGTTTTAGAAATATTATTTTTTTAAATTATATTGTTATATATAGCAATTTATTTTGTGCTTTCATTGTTTATTTTTCAGACAATCCCCAAAAGGGTGTTACATACGATGGTTATAAGAAATAATTGACAAAATAACTTAACCTCATTGTGTATAATAATATTTTTAAAATTTAAAATGTAACAAAAATATAACTTTATGCAAAATTTGCATAAATTGCAAACAAATATAAATGAAATATATAATAACAATATGCTTGGCCGATTTTTCAAATAATTGAAAATCAAAATTGTATTATAAGCATATTTTATTAACATGCTGAGTAGAAAATACTTTACATTTGTTTAGTTAAACCAAAAAATAAATAAGCGGAGAATAAAATTTCTATAATTTGCGTGGCATGTTCTAATAATGTTATATATTTAATTTATATCAACACAAAATCGATTATATGTATTAAATTCTATCAATCGAATCAATTAATTCGTTAAGTATGTTAAGAGAATGCGATTTCTAATTAAGGAAAAGTAATTGAAACAATTATCTTGGGAGTTATCACATGCTAGTTTTATTGGGTTTCTTTTTATTATATTTGGGAAAAAATGAAAGGTCGAAAAATTGTAAACAAAATTTTGAACACTTAAAAATTATATGAATGTTTTCGATTCTGAAAGGGAATTATAATTTGAAAAGAAGTCCTTTAAAAAGAGTGTTATATATAAAAGAAATCCCAAACTTTTTATTATGAGAATTTTTAGTGTAAAATACATATTAAAAGAAATGTATTAATTTCTACACTCAAATAATTGATTAATGATATATTTACTTATCTAGTTTAATTCATATTTATAGAAATTATGAAAAATAAAACTTTATTAACAATTTATAAAATTTAAAAATTGTTGTTTCTTATATTCAAAAATTATGAATCACAATCTCATAAACTTCTTAACTATATAAACACAAGAAAGAAAATATTTAGCGATCGTTTAATTCCGTTAAAGTTTAATTTTGTAATATTGTAAATATTGTAATATAATATTGTAAATATATATCTAAATAGGTAACGGTTTTATGTAATTTATAAAAAAACAAATGTATTTTAACATGACTCTTTTGACGATCTCTGTTCTATTAAATAATCGGTTCAAAAATGTAATATTTTTAATATTCGGATTATAAATAAAAAAATATAATTATAAATTTTTCATAAATAATAATAACAAAATTTTTCCAAAAAATCACTTATTTTAAATAAATAATTATTATAACAATAAAATAATAAACTTTATGTTTTACAACAATTCTTGTTAAAGAAATAAGCGTAAATTTTGTTTTAATAGTTAAATTTATTGTAAAATGTAAGTGTTAGTATTAAATAAATAAATAATTTAATTATAAAGTAAATTGTAAACAAATTAGGTATATTGGGAGATTAATAAAATATATGCTTAAATATTAAATTGTAGGTGGCTATACAAATAGACATATTAACCATATTTTACAAAAAAATATGAATTACAAGTTTAAGAAAACAAACAATAGCTATTTTATCAAGGGTCTGTAAAACACTTAATTATAATTAATGTACAACTATAAAACATGTCTAGAAATAACAAACCCTTCATCATAACCGACTTTTCTACCGACAAATAAAATAAAATAATTAACTTAAATGAAATGAAATCAAATTAGCAAATATTATTTATAGTGCCCACATTAATCATAATTGAATAAATTGAACGATTTATGTAGACTATAAATAATATTTACTAATTTTCTAATTATATTGTTTCTGACTTATTTTTAACAGTTAAAATAGACTTATCTGCAAATGTATTGTTCAGCCATGAATCCACATTACTTACAACCACTCACTCTGATAAATCGTTCACAGCCATCATTCTTGTAAAGGTCAATGCTGTCCTCTCTCTTCATCAAAAGAGTCTACCAGCTCATTTTACGAAATAGCCAAACATCAACCACACACAGGCACGCCCTCACGCAACAATTATATTTGTAATCTAGAATTATTTTTACCTCAATATTACGTTTGATTTTCTTTAGGGAAGTATTTTTGTATCACTGACGATAATCCAACCAAAACAAGCTTGGTAATCCCGTATTTATTTTATTTATTTATTGTATTAATTTGCAACGTTGTTTATCTTTGTGTATTATATGATTTTATACTTTTATTTTAAATTTCACTACAGATAATTAATAATTTCAATATGAAAATTTGCATTCTAGTAGTATAGAAAAGTATTAAGTGTTCGATATAGCTCACCGTTGTCCCGTCCGTGCTTTGTTGTGACTTTTCCTCCCGTTCTGTTAAATTTTTTCCAACCATTTAGTGTGTAACAGTTGCCATATTCATCACTAATCTCAGTCATAAATAATCTGTTTATGGGGACGCACAAAAAAAACAACTATAATATTATATGTCACTATTTTTTATATTCACAAAATATATTTAATATATTTATTTACGGAAAAACAACTATTTTGAGGACTCAATTCTGCTATTTTTTACCCATATTTCTTCTTTATTTTAACAACACAACATCTACATATTCGAGCTTTTGTTATAAGTTTACACAACCAACACAGAGGGACGTGGGGGGTGTGGTGGGATCAAACCATGACAGCTAATTAAACGTTACATAAAACCATTTTAATAGCTATTTAACCCATTTAGAGTTGTCATTTTAAATCATTAAACTCATTAACTGTATATTTCTAATATGATATAATATACTTATAAGGTTAACAATCAACCACAAAACTATTAATATATACCCAAATTAACTTCAATATTTGCGATTCAAAACTTACTTATCCATGTCACACTTTTCTCCATTGAAAGTACATTGAAGAATGAAATCGTTGATCTGATGCCCCATTCTTAACCGTGATTCCCTGTAAATTGTATTAACAAATAAATTAATCTCAGCAATCTCGTTAAATTTTCTAAATTAAAATATATTTTTAAATTAAATAAAATATGTTACTAATAATACTTTTAAATTATTTTGTCCATTTCTTACATCGTGTGATTACTGACATACTCTTTCAATTTTGTCCAGTCCCGTCGATGAGTGTCAATTTCTGTTCCATTCTAATCATGAATAATTATGAATATACGTGATTAAAATTATAATGAGTTTCTAAGCTAGTCCTATACATTCCATATCATATAAATATAGTATAATATAAATAATACATTTATGTTGAGAAAGAAATATTTTTTAAACGAAATTGAGACACATTTAAATAAAAAAAACTATATTTTAAATTATTATCTTTTAAAGTATTAAAATTAATCAATGTCCAGCAAAACGTTGGTTTGAGTCAAATAATATAAATTTGAGAATCCAATTTGATATGTACTCTGAATTATATTAAATTATTGACTATATGAATCAACTAAATGTTATATGTATGTATGCTTCGTTTCTATAAATAAATTCAATCTAAAAATGATATTACGTGATGCAAACTAAAGATGTTCCTTAAAATATAATATATAAGATGTTTATAAAAGATGTTCCTTAAAAGACAATGATGTATACAATTGAAATTTAATCAAGTTTTAACAAATAATATAATTCAAAAGTTGTTTTTGGAGGTTTGGTTTCTCTTTTCGATAAACCGTTCCGAAAATTAAAATTTGTTGGATTTATTCTGTCAGTAAGTTTTGTCAGTATTTGCTCTAAGTTTATGAGTTATTTCAAAATTTTGTAATATTTTTAAAAAAATGTCACATATTTGAATAACATTATTAATATGTTTATTTTTATAAAATATATTCCGCGTTGCACAATTTGGAAAAAAATAATTTTGGAACAATTTAAAATAATAATTTTTAAACATATTAAATGACAAATAAAAAAATAAAAAAATTTATTAAATCATATTTTTTATTTATAAATTCTTAGTAATATAGATAACTTAAATGAACTCATGTTATTCCTAATTCTGTGAAGAATTTATTTACTAAATTATAAATTGTCGATTGAACGATTATGAATTTACTTCTATAATATTTTCATGATTCTCAAAACATTTCGGACATCCATCCTCATAATCTTACGTTTGATTAGATTTTGCTAACTCAAATGATTTTAATTCACTTGCGTATTGTTGCGAAATAAGAAGATAAAAATGTAATCTCTGCTTTTGTAGTTCTACTTTAATGTATTTTTAGAACATAATGTCTAACTTTGAAAAGGTAAATAAATTAAATTGAACTCATTCAACTCTAAATTAGTGAATCAATGAGTAATTTTAATGTGTGCTAAAATATAATTAGTTATTTATCATAATTAGAAATGTTAAGAAATTAATAAATGACTTTAAAAAATTATTTTAAAAATTAAAATTAAAAATATATGGCAGTTAACTGGAAAAAATCGTACAATACTTACATTTGTTTGATTTTAAATTTCAAATTCAATCTATGTTCAATTTTCCGAGTATTTTTATTATAAGTTATCTATACATTACTCTATAAAGTTCTAATATTTCTATTCGTTGGATATCGATCATACTAATTAATTGATGATATTTATATATCCAGCGTTTCTAAAATCTCTAAGGCGTCCCGGAAAAATCGGATCAATCTAAATTGATAGTTTGACGTTAATATTATAGAGTAACATAAAGGAAAAAAATTTTTAAAATATGTATTAAACTTCACAAGTATTGATGTGTCTATTTTCGTAATGAAATGTAAGATATGGAGGCAAAAAGACATATTCTTACTGATGTTTCTTAGTAAAACCACCAATGATTCTAAAATACATTCATCAATCAAATATTTTGCGTTTACTGTTTTTTTATTCTCTTTATAATACAAAATTCCATATAGGACTGAAATAATCATATCCAATAATATAATGAGGTTGCGCCTGCATTTTATTCGGTCTATGAATTTTACTAAATTGAATTACCTATAGACCATATCAATATGTTTAGCGACATTAGGGGGAGGGGGTAGGTATGTAGTATTAATGTTAGCCGTCACTGTACGCTAATTTATAGTGAACAGATTTTTTCGTGACCCCTAATTGTGATAAACTTCCATAATATGGAGAATGACATATGACGAAATTAAATTAGTAAAAGTGAAATTTTTGTTTAATATTTAATGAAATGCCTCTGCATTAATTAACAATCTATCGAATTATTATTTAGTATGGCATCTATATAAACATGTTATTATAAGTAATCTGATTTATCAAAAGAAACCATTCAACGGATCTGCTTTTCATGAAATGCTAACATAGTCCTATTCTAAGCGTTGCGTTTCTCTGCATAAATATTTTTACGTCAATTTATAGTTTTAAAACTCGCAAAGTTCATCATGTCAGTAACCTTATGCGACGTTTGAAACGATTTCCGAATAATATTCTCTGTCACAATTTAGATTTTGATATTCTCTTTCTCTTTATTCTGACGGGAGTCAACCCGTGCCGGCCGACCATCTGAAGGAATTTGACAGTTTGACTGGAGTTTGTGGCGATGTTCTCGTAACATTTGGTGATTTTCGATTTTGACTTTAAAATCGGAGAGCTTTTCAAAAATGTTACGAGTTCTTTTCCCGCGATTTTAAAATATTTTCTGATTACAGTTTCGATTTGCATTACAAATGCTACATTTTAAACATTATCAACTATTTTATTATTGTCTCTGAAATTAAAGAAAAATTGAATAAAATTAAAATTGTAGTAAAGTCAGTATTTTGAAATCTTTCGTGATTTCTGCTTTACGAGCAGAGCCATTAAAATATATATATTATTCTTTTTGGAACGAGATTTGAAATCTACAATATTTATACATACATGGATAATTGACGTATTAATAAAATAGAAACTTTCCTAAAATTTTAAAACTGAAAAAAATTCACTGAAGTAGTTTTTAAATAATTCATAGTTACAGTTACAGTTATAGCTACAGTTTACAAACATATTCTATTCATTTATAATTATTTCTTGTGGAACAGAACATATAGTCGATAATTGCTAAGGATTACATTTCATTAGGTACACTTCTACCTAAGTATTTCAGGTAAAGTTGTAGATTTTTCTGTATATAATTATTCTAATGTGTGATTCTAACCGTGTTTGATGCAAAATCGATGACTATATTAAGGTTGAGTAATGTGTAATTAATCGTGAAGAAGCACATTATCATAGATTATAAAGAATATATAATGAGAAAGGTTTAACGCAACACGAATAATTACTCAGTAAGGTTACTGCATCGATTCATTCGTTTTTTCTAACTTCTTATTTAGGAAGTGTCTTTCCAATTACCTTTTACATAATTCAAAATTAAAAGCCGAAAAAAATAAAAAATTGATTTACAATATTTTGTTATAAACTTTTTGTGAATAAACAGTTAATAAACGTCACTATTTTTACGTCGATTAAGGTCGTACATATTAAATAGTCTTCTATGATACCAATTGTACTTTTATTAACCGAAACAAAATTCTAAAATATAAAATAACATTTTTTTAATAAATTAGATTTATATTTTACTTTCAAAAAATAAAAAAATTATGAATAAATTGCCGGAAAAATAGTGACTTTATATATGAATTTTTAAGAAATTATTTGTATGGCTTCGTGAAAAAAATGACTTCATAGAATGTTTATGGAAATTGTAAAAAAAAATATTTTGATCATATTTTGTATTCGGAGATGTTTATATATTTCAAAAATTACAATTTTTTTAATAATAATTCATAGATATTATTTGAAAATTAAAATATTTAAGCAACCAAATTATTGGATTATATATACCTATATATAATATTAAAGGATTCTTTAGTCGTGCATTTTTTCTTTCTAACAATTATTTTAAAGTTCACGGTTACTCGCATTTAATGTATACAAAGTCCGTAACATGTAAAATTTACAAATTTGAAAAACAAATGGATAAATAAATATATCTTTGATGCATAATGAAAATTAACAGAATAATGAGTTAATTTTTAATGCAATAAATTAATGTGTTATGTGTCAATAATAAGAAATTTATAATACGAAAAACTTACATCTTTTGTAAAGTATGATTTCGTGCGAAAATTTTCAATAAAATCCCTCAGTTGAGGCGAACCATATTTTGAAATCTTACTATTACGTAAGGGATTGAGGTTACATATAGTAACACTGGGGAAGATAACCTGCGCTGTCTTAAGCTCAATATAGGTAGATACTGGATACTTGAGGTAGGTGTTTGTGAGACTATACAATTGCCGGATTGTCAGTATGGTGCAGAAGATAAACGCGAGACACCATAAAACTTTGAGGCACTTGTGCTTCCTAATGAAAATGTTCCCGATTGCCAGGCAACTCGTGTTCATTACCATGGTTTCAACCACATTGGTAAGTTTTCCTTCAAACGACTTGTGGAGGGAGAAAAAATATTAATGTTAAGGTCGTTATAATTTTTTTTAAATTATAAAATTATTGAAATATTTTTGCGAGGACTACGTGATTACCAGGACAGCCAAGGGGGGATTATTTTTTCACAATAAAAAATAATTCATTGGGAACTTTTAACCTCCTGTACACTTTCAAAGAATAATATTATAATATTATAATTATAATTATAATTTGGTACTCTTTAAAAACTTTAATACGTGTTATTATTCATGTTGAGAATTTAACAATATGTAGGAAAATTTGATATTGTCTAAATCTTTTTATTGTGGAAAAATAGTCGGCTTCCTCGCTAAATTAACACTAAAAGCGTCCTAGTATTCACATAATCCACGTATTTTTGTTTCAATATTGTTTTATTACTTGTATATGTTAAGTAGCATAGTTAACATTAATTTATCAAATTGAAAATGTAGTCAAATTGACAAAGTGAAACTATGAATAATAAAATTATATGAAATGAAATGAAATGAAATCCTTTTGCATTATAACGCTGAATAATATGATATGTAAATAAGATTGTTAATGTTGTTTCAAGATATAAATAAATAACTTGTATTACTTGTAGCAACTTTTATAATTTGATAGTCCTAAAGAGTTCCGACAGCAATATGAAACATACATCAAACACTTCTCATTTCATTGTTAATTATTTTTTATTACATTAAAGTAATTTTAACTTTTCACCTCAATGAAAACAAATTTATGAAAACATTGAAAACATTCAATGTTGTTGATCATCTAGACCATTGAACGAAAACATTGTCAGCTGTACTCCACCAAGGAAGTTGGATTGGAACCCAGAGCTAAAAATGGGTCTATAATACCAATATTCAAAAGTATCTGGAAATAAAAGTATATGTTTTTTGTGATTTTTGATCCAAAATTAACCTCCCATAGAATTGTCGAATTATAAATTAAATTCAAATTCAACAAAAAGGCTGGAGCAACACAACTGCGTTGATGGATGATAGTTCGTCCACATTACTGGATTATTTTGTGATAAAAGTTTTCTTCTTGTCTAATTGACAGAGTCCAAAGTTTTTTTTTATATACTAAGCTTTCTGAAAACGGTTCTTCATCAAGATTCACCATTAAGAAATGACCGCTGCTGCTGGAATCTCATGAACTACTCTAGATAAGCCCTCGTCCCAAATATGGTGCCTCCAATCGTTCAGAAACTATAAATTATGCACTTAAATTAACTCACCATGTAGTTTATATAAAGGACTATCTTAAAGAGTTGAGGTCGTTGCTCAATATAAAATAATGATGAAACTACAACGATTATGTTGCGTTTAACACTTTCCAGGCAGGTAATATAGACCTAATTTTTGTTGGAAATACATTTTGTTATTCAAGAAACACATTTTATTGATATTTTACATAAATTATGGTTTTGATCTGTCTATATTGCAATTATGCATAAATTATAATTTATGGTAGTGATCAAAGCACATGTGTGATGATTTCTATGGTAAAGGATTTGACTTCCAACACAATGGAAGCGGAAAAGTTTTCTCTTCAAGTCATTGGCTGTACATTGCACACAAATCTTCTGCTTCTTTTTGTTCTCAGGAGTTGTGCTTTGGTTCGCAATGGCATGGCGTAGAAATTTACTTCCATGTCATTTTCTGATTCGTTTTCTCTTTGTATGTTACACAAGTGTTCAATAGTAGGCACTGAATCCAATAGAAGCATAGCGTTTTGAACCTTGTTGCATTATAGTATTTAAGCAATTGGTCTGAGCGGTCTATGCATCCAAAAACCCCTATTACAATTGGCAAATCATCTTTGGAAGTTGAATTCTAGTAATTGCTTCTCTTTTCTGGACGTGTCTTTGCTTCTCTTGGATTTCCTTGGATATGTCAGCTGTAGACAAAACGTAAACATCCTTCTGATCATTAAATTTGCAAACTAGATTATCATCAACGTTCCGCATGAAAGAAGAATTGACAGGCTTCTGATTTCTATTTGTCCATATTGGCGGACACCCCTGTTTGAACAAATAGTGCCAAGCAAGTTAGTGGATCGCTGCATAGAAACTCTGATAATCGGAAACTCGTAAAATAATTGTCAGTGACTAGATTGTATCCTTTGTCCAGCATATCAGCGCTATTCAGTTAATGTGAAACAATTCTTTCCCTTTTCGTTTATAGTTTTCCAGTTCCTGGAATATCCCGGTCCCACAAATCAGAAGCAGTTGCAACTGCATAAAATCAAAATCGATAGATAGCCTTTTGTAGCACACAGGACCACGTAAATTTTCACTTCGATATTTTGCTTGAAGAAGATGCGACTTCTTAGTCACTTAGACTTTCATCAACAGCCACAACATTACTATAGGAATATAATTTATTTGGAGAATACGTTAGTATAGACAAATAATGATTGTAGAATGTGTATTGTAATTCAAGAAGCCGCCAATAATGCTGTCTTAAAAAAAGTTTCGCGAAAAACAGTATATATTGATATTTTAAATCATAGATAAAATCAAAGGCGTTTTATGACAAAATAAACAAATTTTTTCTACTTCTGTTTTTATTGAAGCTGTAAATATTCTTATATAAATTATATAAAATGTGTAGATATGTATTTATAGAAACATATTTGAACTGAAATTTTTCAAAATACTTTTATATTATCAAAAGTAATCAGCAAATTATAAGAAAATTACAGAGTCATATAACGAGTAAAGTAGTGAGTGAGATATAATAATTTATTACAGGAAACTTACATTTCGTCTTTCCTTTTTCCAACTATAATTTGAATCTGTTTGACACTGGCTATCACTTCGTTGTCTGGTCGGCTGGTCAATTATCGGTTTCGACATTTTCTAAACACTACAATAGTAAAAAGTCCAATTAAATTGCTTTGGTAGTTTTAATCTGTATAAATGTGTAATGAGAAAAGGTCTCAGAACAATGACCATACGATGTATGAAAACACAAAACAACAATTTAGTTTCGTTTTATTGTTCCCAATCTAAAATTGTTCCCAATCTTCCTACCAATACCAATTCTGTAACACAAATTAATTCAGTTTGTTTATTGATTGAAAATTAAACAATTTCATATTTACGAAGCAGCTGTAGTAAATGTATTCTTTTTTAAGTATGGTAGGTCTGAGAAAGGGGGTTTTGAGTACAATACATACAATTTTAAGCATACTCTTTATAGGCAAAATGTAAAATACATACATTCAGTTCCCGACGTACAATCTGGTGCATGTCGTATTTATAATACTCGGGGTTGGTTAAATTGCGACATTGAATATATCTATACAACTGTAAGTGCTTACACTTCATGGAATATGCAATTAGGCAATATATTGGGTGTAATTCAGGAAAAAATTCACTTCCTACTCTTTTAAATAAAATAGTTTACTAAATTTGAGAGTCAGTTTACTTTTGGTAAGCAACTTACGAAATTCCCTTATAAGTTTACTTTATTAACAAATTCACTTCAATCTAAAGAACACAACCGAATGCTTACTTTTTTGTTTTCTTACAAGTCTAGTAATTTGTTAATCGCTGGGTTTTCTTATTTATTGTTCTCGATCCAAACAATCCTTTACTTTTTGTTTTCATTTTATGTGTATACGAGGAAACAGATATTTTTGTAAAATAATAATGATATATAGGCTTTATTTTTATCAAAGTGTCATAAACGTACAATGCAATATAACATAATTATCATCAAACAGGATAGGGAGCATGTAAAATTTTCTTACACAATATTTCTGGATGCATATAATTTAGATAAAGGAAAATTTAGCAAATTATTTGAAATAGAGGTAAATAGGATTTAATTTCTTTATTTTTAAAAAAACATACATGTAACAAACTCTTTCTGGTTGGTGGAATTAAGTGTTGGATTAATGAATTCATGCTTGCGAGCTCTGAGGTTATGCCTATGTTGTTGGATAGGAGGGAACAACTGGTTCAGTACATGCGATTTATTGTAAGTGATTTTGTGGAATAGTTTTTCTTCATACTTTTTGCATTGCTCAATAAGATCTATTTTTGGGTTACAGAATCCATATTTTATACTGCGTTTGATAAAATGACATAACCGTGAGATATCATTTGCCGTTGTGAGGCCCCACCATGCTTGGCTGGCGGAGGTAAGTCCGCTGAATATTAAGACGCTAAAAACTGAGTTGATATTGGCGGTTTGGAGACCGTGGCTCTTCAAGATCTTTATGGCGTGTATGAGGCTGCTACATTTCGCTATCTGGTTGCTAACGTGTTTTGTGATCTCAAGCCGGTTTGAGTATGTTACACCAAGAACATTAATTTCCTGGACTCTGCATTTATTGGGTAGCTGATCTGGCAAATGTTTTGATTTGTAACGGGGTCGGATGAATATTATTTCTTTAATCTTTTCTTCATTCATTTTCAGGTTATTCGTGGCGGCTCATTGCATGACGTTCTGTAGCTCGCAGTCTGTGGTGTCGATCTCTGTCTGTGGGATGATCAAATACGAGTCGTCCGCGTACTTGGCATAGGTGTTGTTAGGATTTACTGGCTTTAGGTCCGATGCAACTACGGTAAATGCGAATGAGCCGAGGGCGGAGCCTTGTATAACTCTAGCGTTGACCGTTTTTATCATAGATTGAGTCCCGACAAAGTTAGCATATTGCTGGTGGTTGGAAACGAAGTCTATGCGCCAGTTGTATAACTCTAGCGAGATGTTGAGTTGGCTAACCTTCTTGAATAGTGTAGCGTGCCGCACGGTGTCGAATGCCTTTGAGAAATCTAGAGCTAGCATTCTAGCAAAGTGTTGCTTTTCTAGGATTGTATAAATTGTTTTCAAAATGGCTATTTGGGCCGTGGTTGGGCTCGCTGTTTTTCTAAAAGCATATTGATTTTCATAGTTACTACTGCGCTCGATCAGGGGATTCAGATAATATTTAATTATGAGCTTTTCAGTGGTTCTTGATAGAACTGATGTGATGGATATAGGCCTATAGTCGGCCGTTGTCGTGGGTTCGGCCAGTTTTGGTTTTGGTTTTATGTTCGCGCACTTCCATTGCTTTGGTACTTTGGACTGGTCAATTGATTGATTTATCATCGTTGTGATCGGCTCGCTCGACATATCTGCGGCTATTTTGAGGAACCAGTAGGGGATGTTGTCTGGTCCTATTGCGGTTTTCTTTAGTCGCGTCAGAGCGATATAGAGTAAGTAAGTAAGTAAGCGTATATTTTTTCGGTAAATGGGAATCAATATGCAGACATAGAGTATTTGGTAGTGATAGATAAAAAATAATTAATAGTAATAGTAATAATATTAATAATAATGAGTGAATAATGTCATAAAAATATATATGGGCAACGGAAAAAGGGTAATCAGTAGATGGGAGACAATATTCAGGTATGTAGTTAATGGTAAAAAAAATGGTGGAGTATAATACAATTAGCTATTGTTAAGATAAAGTGACATATGGATGAAGAAAGTTGATTGGCGCCTATTTGTTTTACAAAAAGCAATCGTAAATATTTAGTATTAAGATAATTTATACTAACCTGCACAACTTTTAATATTTTATAATAATAATAATAATAATAATAATTTATTTTATAATTAAACATTTGACAAAACGCAAATGAATACAACAATGAGTACAACAATAAGTACAACAATATACGTAAGTACAGATAAGTATGATAGAATTGTAAAAAGATCTGTTTCATAATTAGTAGTACAATAAAGTTAGTGTGACTTGAAAAGTTGAGTGAGGATGTTACAAACGTTAATAGTACAACATTCTAGTTATGAAATTTTTAAGGTCGATACTAGTTGCTGCTGCAAAAAAGTGATATGCTGTTCGTGTTTTCAATGGTGTAGCCGAACTGGGTCATTGTAATGTAACTTCACGTCGATCGGAACGAATTGTATCAAGCAATGGCATGTTGCGGTCTGGTAAACAGAAGGACAGTACCAAAGAACAGAATTAAATGTCCATGTAATCCTGTATTTTATGATTAAAATTATTAAATTTTTAAAAAATTTTTTAATTCGTTCAATCCTAGACAATTTTATATATATAGTTAATCTTAATCACAACTTTGACTAAACATGAAAAGCATTTCAACAGCATTCCAAAAGATTACAATATTAGGCTAAAAATTGTCCCGTTAATAAAATACATACTTTCAAATATAACCAAAAAATGTCATTATAGTTTTCTACCTGCATCAAATATGTGCTTTAAGTTACATGAACAAATTAAGACAGCAGAATTATAACATACTTTTCAAGAGACGATTAAAATTGTTTTTGTTTTTTTTAATTAATAACTGTTCTAACGTTAAAAAAACATATATATGTATATATTCATAAATAATGCATAAAAAAGTTGAGAGAGGGCTAATATGAATATCAAAATTTAAATTAAATTTAAAACTAAAAATATATTATTTAATAAAATAGGAAAACATCACACACAAAATACTTTCCCAAAAATGTCTGGATGTTAAAAGATACACAGCTAAAGAAAGTGATGGAATGAAATAAAAAGTTGATTTTATAAAGTGAAAGTATGGTTGTGTGAACATATATAATAACAGAAATATGTTTGATAATAGTTTAATATCTAGAAGATTATAATTAAGCTAATTGGAAATATTCAACAGATTGAAAAAAAAAATAAAAAATAATTAATATAAGGATGAATAGTTTTTCGATCAGACTTTGATCTATTAATTAGTATAGGTACACGAAACACGATCCAATGGAGGCTGTGTTGTGGTAAAGGAAATTATCCGGCCGATGCTACTAAGCTTAATGGTTTCATGCAACTTTTTCAAGAGAAGTTGCATGAAAAAACGTAAAGGGTTGACCAATGCCTTATATATTATTTTTCTAGACGTGCAAACTGACCAGTATTCAATAGTAATAAACGTCTTCGAAAAAAATATATCTCTATCGATTATCAATATACGAAATTCATGGGAGTTATTAATACATTTCAATTATATACGTAATAGTTTCGTTTAAAAGAATGAATTCAATCAACATATAATGATCAAAAGCCTATATATACATTGATTAAATTCCCTATAATTAAACCGTACAATTGAAATGGACGTTTTTTGATCAGTTTGCCTGTTTAGATAAATAATATATAAGTTAATGATGCCTGCTATGTTTATTTGACAAAAAGCATTGATTTCTTCTGAACAATTTCTTACACACAAATTAATAATAATATCATAGATTAATAATAAAAACAACTTTCATAACAATTTAATGGTTCGCGCAGTAACCGTTTAATCGAAATAATTGATTTTTGCGCACCTACAGGTAGGGATATATAATATATACGACCATGATTCCGACCTTATATAGATCGAATTAAGGAATTTAACACTGATAACAATATAGAAAAGATAAACAAAATGCAGTAATGCATTAATGAAATAAATTTATTTTCAGAAATATTTTATGAAATCCATTCTATTTAAAAACCTATTAAACACATTTTCTTTACGATCTATATACTCACAAAAGTATTTTATTTATCCAACCAGAAAATATATCATTTATTTACCAATAATATGTTGGAATATAATTAACATTTTAATATGGAACATAAAATGAATTTAAATTTATTACATAATTTTCTATTTGTGATATATAATATTTTAATGAAAAGGTATAGGTTTCAAATATTACATTGCACGCTAATTTTTGTATAAATAATAGTTTATAAATATCAACAATCACAATTAATTAATAGATTGAATAATTATAATGGAAATAATTCGTAAATATTCTGAGTAATACTTAAATTATCTGCGACTCTGAAGATAAAATAATAAAAAATTAAACTCTATGTGGGCGATATTAAAAGAACGAAGGAATAATAGTTTTACATATATCAAAAACTATTTTTTTACTTATGATATTTTCTAGCTTGTAATCTTTTAGAAATAAAAAATATTAGTTTAATGGCATCAAATAAAATACAAATTTTATTTATTTCTTTGATGCTGGATTCAAAAAATATCATATTTTTTCTACTCTCGCTAGTGATCTTCGTTTTTTCTTCTACTTATTAGAAATAAACATATACAGTTTTAAATCATTTTATACTAAAGTAAAATGGGTGAGTAATTAAAAAACCGAGACATAATATATTTTAAAAATATACTTTGCTAATTGTATGTTGCTATGTTAATAATTGAAATTTGCTTGATTATAGTAAAATGCTGATTATTATTTATAATGTAAATAGCTAAGTTTATTGCATTTTTTAGTTTACTGGATATTATTTTTGTATTTTTACATGAGATATGATTATAGCATCATCTGATATGTAGCTACAACTATTTGGATGAATAAAAAAGATCCACCAGACTACAACTATTTCTCAGCCTGCTTTTCCAATATACAATCAGATATTTTATATATGAAAGAATAGGAAAAGTCTTAAATATCTAAGATACAAAAGACATGGTATGCAGGCTGATTGTCTATTGATATTGGTAAGATTTTTTCTATGGTAATTATTGCCAAGATCTTGGGCATACAAACCAAAATTTTATATATAAACAAAGCTAAAATCTTTGGCATCTAATTGCCATAAAAAAGACATGGTAATAAGTACTAATTATCTTTTAGAAGTAAAAATATTATTAAATTTATTATTATAAAAATAAATAAACTAAAATATATATATTTGTAATACAAAATTCAGTGATCCTGCAGAAGTTGGCCATAAAATCAATACAAAGCTTAAAAATGATTTTAAATGTTTTTTTTCAATGTTTCTGATTGAAGGTGTGGTAGACCTGGTGAAAGCTGGATCTCTGACTTAGAAATAAGATTGGTTTTAAATTTTATATCCATTTTATTGATTTTATAACATTTAATATATTTTCAGAAAAAATTAATTTATGGCTGACTTCTGCAGTATATTTATTAATATAGCTCATATATATATATATTAGCTAGGTATATATTTGTATCTTATTTGAAGTTTTAAATAAAAATAAATTTATGTCTAACATATATTACAGCTGTTATTTATAATTATCATTATTTATTAATGAATTATTTTTATTTATCAAAAAACATTTTTAATTAATTTAATTATTTTAAAACTTATAATTTTTTTATTTAACCTTTTCTTGATGGGGTGATCAATGTTTGATACAGTAGAAAATTTTACTCACACAGCACATCACAGTACATGATTCTATTTTTAGATTAGTAGACTTATATTTTATGCACCTTTCCTATACAAAGTATTCAGTGTCTTGTTTACCTTCATATTATATATTGTCATACATACTCATTATCACATTAATGTTTTATATTTTCTGCTTATAGTAAATGACTAAATGTGTTCACAATTTGCTTCAGCTATTTAACTATAGTGGATTGCTGATAATAAATCAAATAACCTAATGATTGCATAATAAAAAAACAATTTCTATATTTCTTTTGATTATCCTATTTCATTTAAGAATATATTTTTTCTGTTCTAATTTTTCATATTTAGTTATATATATATATATTTATTATTAGTATATATTTTATTCAAATAAAATATTAGGTTTTTTCAAATAAAAAATTATTACTTACAATCACAATTAGAAAAAAATGCTTTATGAATACCATAGTAGGTATGTACAATAGAACAATATGACTTAGCATCTAATATATATATATTTATATATGCAGATATGGAAAATCTGTGATTTATTATTGTTTTATACATTTACTAAACTGAACTAATATAAATTATTTATGTTTTTATAATAATAGAAGTTTATAAAATTTGTATTTTAAATATAAAAAACAATGATCTTTTATTGGCTATGTGAATGCCCACATTTTGTGTATAATTTTGAATATCAATAAAACTATAATCAGATGTATACTTAATTAATACTTTTTTACTATAATTAATGTATACTTATATTTAGTAACTAATTTTAAAAAGTTTTTATCTAGAAACAATATATACAATCAAATATAAAAATGGTAGTATTTATATTTATTATACAAAAGAATAGTGAAGAGATAATTATAAAAGGGAATAACTTTTTGTAAGCACTTCTGACATCATTTATGATTGTAAATGTTTTATAAATATATAAATACTAACTATTATTGAAGGTAGGTCTAGTAGTTTTAGTTAGAGTATATTTGTAATAGGAATGTCACAACAATGCAGATATGAATATATGCATGCTTTAAAAGTTGTACCTATACACTTTTTACAGTAAAATATGGTTGTTCCATCAAATTTCAATTAACAACTTCATTTAATAAATAATTAATGTCAATTTATAAATTCAAAGAATCTATTATTATTCTATAAATATTATATAGACTAACTATTATTATAAGGTATATTATATATATATATATATATATTCTGCTGTCAAAGTATTCATTGTCATCATTACTACCTATACATACTAAGTATCCGATTTTTTGTTTTGTTTACTGA
Source organism: Vannuccia rotundouncinata (assembly GCA_034780395.1). Classification (NCBI taxonomy): domain Eukaryota; kingdom Metazoa; phylum Platyhelminthes; order Proseriata; family Coelogynoporidae; genus Vannuccia; species Vannuccia rotundouncinata. Next base: position 7,421 of record JAUZNC010004918.1, on the reverse strand, counting down.
TTGATGTACATAACTTTTTTTAAAAAATGTAAAATTACCTATTACATTAAATATTTCAAACAAAAATTTCTCATTTAGAATTGATTGTAATTCCGAAAATTTTATATAATGTGTCGGAAAACTTCTTTTTAAAAATTTTTCTTGTAGAAATCTTCATAAATTTGTTGTTTTTTGCAAATATTTAATATAGTGGAGTGTGACATAGAGCCACACGCTAAAAAATATGGATAAAATACAATATATATTTATATAATCTGAAACGTTTAATAAACATAAATATCAATTTAAATTTTTTTCTGACAGTTATATAACGTTAAAATTGAATTCATGTTTATATTTTATTTATTAGATAAAATTTATTTTTTGTATCACTCACAAAATCTGATAACTGTTTGATATATCCCAGCTTATACTTTCCAAGCTGATGTATACAAACTCTATTTGTGAAACTTGCATATTTAATATAAAAAACTTTCCATTATTTTTTACTGAGATGGTTATTCCACTAATTTCCAATATGCACATTTCAACATTCACAATGTGAGATCTGCCTCCTATATTTTTGGGCTCAATCTCCTATTTAAAAAAGTGTACATAACAGTCATGAATTATGTATTGACCATATATCAAAAGATATTCGACAAATGTGAATATTTATAGTTAACCTCTGATAAGTGCTATTATAATAGGAATAGATGACCTTTATTTAATTAAAGGAATTATTAAAAATGTCAATATTTATTCAATTAAGTATATCAATCTGTTTAACATGAATTGTTATTTTTTTAAATAAGTTTTTATTTTCGATTACTGTAAAAAATATATTTCATGTTATATACTTTTGAAGTTTTTTGAAAAATATACCAGCTTAAAATAAAAATCTGTGCCTTTCATAAAAAACCAAAAAAATTTAGAAATTTTATTCACCATAGGGTTAATAATTTTTTCATATTAGGTAATTTTATTAGGTAAAATTTTTGAGTAGTCTATATTCCTTGATTTTTTATATATCCAGATGAGTTTTATCAAGACCGCATAAACAATTTTATATATTATACAACATTTTATTTTGTTGGTGTATTAGATATCCATTGGATGGATATTCAACCAGATATTAATTTTGAAACAATAAAATTATATGACAAACTTAAACATTTACTTTTGATATTATATACTACATATTACATGTTTGTGCTCTTTAACGGCTGTTTTTAAATTTTGTAATTTATAATTAATTGTAAGATTTAAAAACAATTTTATTCCAGCCATGTTATTTCTGATTGCAATTTTTGTTATGTTGATGTTTTAAAGTTTTAACCTTTCAACTGTAAATCTTATTTTAGGTAAGGTTGTTTGTGACATTTGTAAGAAAAAATGTCGTGGAAACGTCCTTCGAGTCAATGACAAATACTTTCACAAAGGATGCTTCAAGTGTTTCAGTGAGTTAGACTTATTTTATATATATATATTCTAATCTATTATTTTGTTTCTAAATTCTTTTAATTGGAATTTATTGTATAAAAACAGCTACACAATTCACTTCTTTAAAAAATCTATACTTTATACCTAAACGTTATGTTGAAAAACAAACTTAGAAAATGCATAAGTATTGTTTACAGTAAAAGATACTTTTATGCACGTTAATATATTGACGATGCGATTATAACTTAAATGATGATAAAAATCTCATAATTTCATTTTATTTTTTAAATTTTAAATCTATGAAAATATACTTCTTAATGGAAGTCGTCGTAATTCACAAAATTTAGATAATTTTATTTAACAGATTTTTCTATACCAACTCCTTCTCTTTCAATAAGAATGTCGACTGAGTCTTGAATCTGGAGGCTTCTTCACTCGCGACGACTGCTACTATTGCCCGGACGACTACAATCGACACTTCGCCGTCCGATGTCGTCTGTGCAAGGGTCAGATCGAGGGAGAGGTGGTTTCAGCTCTTGGTAACTCCTTCCATCGGGATTGTTTTCACTGTCAGGACTGTAGGTGAGTCCCCTGAATGCCTGCACCAGTATCAGACAAAAATACATAAATTATATTGCGATATTAATCTAATCATTGTTTTATTGACCATCTCGTATTTTCAGTTGTTGTTGCTATATAAAGAGAGTTCACTTCTTCTCAATTGTTAAATATATTAAATAGTATTGTTTTAATAAAACAATTACCTGAATTTTTGAAAATTGAAAACATTGTAACATATAGTACCCGTTCAATGAGTTTAACGAAATGCAGAATGTTTCCGATCCCGTATGCAGGATGATCTTTTAGTTTTAATATGTAGCTTTAATTTAATTTGTTCTTATCATTTTCATTGCACCAACTTAATGAGATGCTGGTTCCTATTTATATCTGCAACAGTGCGCTTTTCCGTATTCTTTGAAATGCTGATGATTTAGCACAGTCTGTTAATATTTGGAGCGGCTTAATTAAAAGAAATAAGTGTTAGTTTCAGTACATCTTTGTATATTATTTGTACCCACCTTTATCGAAACTGAAATAATTTATCATATAACATGTGATAAAAAGTGAAGTATTATACAGTAAGCTCATTTAATTGAACAGTTTTATTGCACCAAACCCCAATACAGGATCTTTATCCACCCCTGATTCGTGTCATAACTGTTATTTTGTGAGGATGAATACACCACATTGATTTCATACTCTTCTTAGAAATTCAAAAAATAATATCACAAAACCATTTAAAGATATTACGTAAGACCAAATTATTGCAAACTTGTAATTGATCTCGTATTATTAGGATTATAACACTCCATACGGCACAAACAAACTGCAAAATCTCGTTATTTTGACCAATAATTACTGTTGACTCAAGTGTCTCCTGCAGATCAAGATCAGTTCATCATCTCACAATTAAGCAGCTGTTATAGCATGATAGTCTCATTCAGGTGAAACGTGCTTTGCTACCTGGTTAACATTGTTTGAATTAGCAGGCATAATGTATTTCAGCCGTCTATAGATAGATAGGTATACCTAGAACTGTATTATACACTTCACTAACTGTATGTGATCTGCCGGTATTTGAGCACTTCCACTGATAAGATTCCTTAAATAACTAACTCTTGAAGATAGTTTTATATTATGTGATGTGTTATTTTTGTCAAAAGATCTTGTAGATATTAATTACACTTTGGTAATGTGGTGAAGTTATATTGTACAAGACAGAACAGATAGTCAGCAAAATTGTTTTGGTAAACTATAATGCTCATTAATCAATTTTTCGAGCTCATTTGAGAGTTGAACTATTTGACTATGCAGTCTAAAGTTAAACTCATGTCAGCTATTATTACATATTTTATTTATGAAAGTGTCTATTTTAATCCTATTAAATTATAAATCATAAAGTTAAGATATCTTCCAGCATATATTGAAAATATCAGTATTGAAACATTGGTGTTTTCTATAGGATAAATCTTTTATCTGGAAATTGCATCAACTGTCTCCAAAATAAATTGGTAAGTATAAAGACGGTTTTCGTTTGCAAAAAATTGTAAAGTTGCATAGACTTGGAAGACATGTGAACAATTAATACTGACAACAGGAAAATGGTCTGACAACGCAACACGGAAGTCAATTGAACCGCTACAACGTCCAAAACCTGACTCAGAGAAGCGGAGAAGTTTCCAGTGCGGGCTACCCATCACAAAGTATATCTTATAGTTATCACGTTTCCTGAATTTAGAAATGGTCATGAAAGTGGCTAGCTCTAAAATTTCAAAGGGGAATATTCCACAACCTGTTGTTGGATAATATATTGATTTGTTTAGGTAATCTTCTTCTGTTAAAATCTCACAAATTCAATTATTTTTCCGCGAAGGAAATGGTAAACTCCTATAGCTTTTAAAAAGACAAATAATACGAAAAGAACAGCCTCAAATTTGTAACAATTTATAACTTTTTCCCGGCAGTATTCGATGTTACACTTCCAAAGTCTACTGTAATCTCTTTCTCATTCAATTGTTGATTTGGAGCGCGTCGACGAAGGTATGAGTCATCGCCGAAGTCTACGACTACCTCGCGTGCGCAGTGAGAGCTTTTCTGGCGCCGGTTGCGGTGTTATCACCTATAGCTGAAACATTTTTCTCCTTTTTTGGCACGTGTTATATCCCGACGACTAAACAGATAAAACTCGAAGCTTGATCATCAATTTTCTGAGCGTCTGTATTTTCTCTGCCTTTCTCACTTCTTCGTTTCTTTTCGACAATTCACGGTTTTATCCTCAGAATTAGAAAATAACGGAATTGCTAGTAATATTCATATTCTCAGGCTTGTACCAGAAGTTTATTAGAATATATTTTTCTACGTGTTACACTATATATATGCTCATATTTTCTGATTTTGGAATGCTGCCAACTTTTTAATATTGACTTATTTGATATTATGGGGAAATCTTCTATATTTAATTATCATTTTAATACATTAAGTACCTTTCCCTCTACAGTTGGTGTTATTAGTTAATTGTTTAACTTTGAATTCGTAACAGTAATTTTAGATTTTTTTTATTGATTATTGATTTATGAGTGGATTTTTTTTGATAATAAAAATATTTTTATATTTAATTAGCAGTTTTAAAACATTTTGTATTGTTTATACAATCAATACTTACTGATTTAAAATAAAAAGTAATCCTTACTTTTCTTCTCACAAATTTGGTTCAAACTCGTTATGACTTCAATCATATCCTTGCAGTTATTTATTCGAGTTTTTTTGTTGCCTCATTCTTATCATTGTAATGTAAATTACCTTTTACTAACTGGCAAGACAATGCTTGAATATACTATATATATCGTAGTATTTAATTATGAGAGCTAATGAAATTTATATTCCTTTGAATACGTTACCAACATGTAGTTTGACGTATTTACAGTATCCATCTTATAGTACTTCTTTTATTACTTTAATATGATCTATGCATAACTTTAAGTTTCATTCAATATACTGCTCTCAACCATTCCGTTATTAAACAAAATAGCGGTCTCATAGAAGAACGTTTACCGCGCTTACAGCCGTTAAGCTGGTTCCAAATTCTTTTGACTTATAATGACGTGTCGATTTATTGTCAGTTCTGGAAAAATTGAACAAGTTGAAGCATGCTGTTTGTTTTTTAGTTGTGAATGGAAAAGTAACTACTATAATATCCGTCATAAACTATTGACTACGTTAAAGATACAGTATACCTGTTGTACAATCTAGTCATTTAAGTAGAAGTACTTAAATCAAAAATTGATTAGTTTCATGTTTAGGGAATGTTTGTTTAGATTATTTATATATGGGTGTGTGTAATTGCATTCGCTGATATAATTTTAAATTTAATTTGAATAATTTTATAAAAGAGTCAATACAATATTTATTGTTAGCTATATTCTTGTTTTATAGATCTTTTAAAAAAAAGTTATATTGTAAATGGTTTTTGCTGCGTCCACACTATTCGATTTTTTTCTTCGATTTCCTTTACCCGAAATTATTTAGATTCGATGAACATGCACATGATGTTTTTTCCTTCGATTTATACTCTACTTTTGTTGTCGTTTTTTAATAATTAACCTATTAACTATTAAAAGAATAATATATATTCGATATATAGCACTGTGTACTCTGGTAACCTTGAATAAAGTTATTAAAGCTAATTTATTATTATTCATATAGCTATTTAAATTTCCCTCTATATTTACATTTGATAGTATTATCATTAGAAAAAAATTAATTTTGTTTGTTCGTATTATACTATTTTAAAATTATATTTTGAGAAATTTATATATTTTAAAAATTTTATTAAAAATCAAAGGAAAATATATAACATGTTCAATTCAATCTTTTCGAATAAAATCGAATCGAAGCAACTTATATTCGTGTGCACGCACTTTGGACTTAGTTTTGTTTCGATTCGACTAAAGTGGAAAGGAAATCGAGCCGTGTGTATGCAGCATTATGTCAAGATAAACACCGATATCCCCGGCACCAGAACAATATATTGACCCTCTGAATTCCTGCAGACTAGCCTTTTCCCCGGGAGATCGCGTGACCCTCTGGTCCGAAGCCTACTTCTGCAAGTCCTGCGTCACTAACCGGCAACAGCTCCAGTCACCTACGGCTGAGGACGATGACAAGGAGAACTCACAACCCTTGACTACCTCGCTCACGGGGACAGCAGGGGACTCCTCGGACCAGGGGGCACACTCCTCCTCGTCTCTGGCACGGTTCACCTCCCCCGACAGTTCGGCTCAGTCCTTCACCCGACTTCAGCAGCCCTCCTCGAGAGGAGCTACCTTGACGGACGGGAGCACCACAGATGCTGGCTACATGAGTACATCCTTTGACATAATTTCATACTACTGGACTTCATTTTGTCTAGCTGGCAACTCTTGATGGTCCGTTTTTTGTCGTTTCAGGCGCTGAATCTTCCGCGCTCGAAAGAAGTAAAGTCGTGGTAAGTTTCGTTTGTATCTTTTTTCAACTATAATTATCCACAATTTACCATTTACTTTTAAATCTGAGTCAAGTCTCGTAATCATGTAAATAAAATATTCAAGATAATTATCAAAAAATATTAATTTTCAGTGAATTTTGTTTCGAAGTGAAGCTTGTCCTAATATACTTTAAGAAATATGTTTCACATGTTATATATTCCCAACGCTTTTTATCATCCTCCAATTAGTCAGATAGTCAGAATAAATAAACCCCCTGTTTATTCCTTAAATAAGGCTTTTAATCCCATTTATATCAGTGACACTTATAATTTATAAGATGCTTTTAGATTATTTATCTGTTATAATCGTTGCACTATAAATAAAAAGAATTTTCTTTAGTTTTGGTGATCTGGTGGAGGTATATTATAGTTTGAATTATATTGTGCTTAAATAAAGTTATAACGTATATGATTAATGCACACTCTTTTATTAATGGCTTTCTAAGATAGGTGTTAAAATATTGTGCGATAATTCATAAATATTTCATTAAGTTTGGAAAGGATGTCTGGCTTGAAAGGAAATTACTTGCCAGATTTTAATGTTGATTTTTTTTATTTGTTATTTGATACATAAAATATGAATCTTGTTTCTTTTTAAGATAAATTTAACTACTTAATGTTTTCTTTGATGAGAAAGGTTTTTAACTTTCTTTTTCAAAGGTTCAATCGAGTTGAAAAGTATGAAGTAGATATGTAGCTTTTTAATATATTCGGATAAAGTAAATTTGTATATCAGATTATCAAAATTTATGAATAATTTTATGGAACAGTGCTGCTTCAATCATATAAAATACTTCTCAAGAGTTTTTATGTTTCTTTGTAATTCTTTGAGATGTAAATTTTCTTTAACCACTTAGATTATTGCAACTCTTCTATTATCAGCTTGCGCTATATTGGTTGTAGTAAAATAGAAATA
>JAUZNC010004907.1:19912-36122 GCA_034780395.1 Vannuccia rotundouncinata | reverse complement strand
CTGTTAAAGTTATTTTCAAATTATTTAACCAATCACAACTATGGATTTGCCATACACGCGATGCAACATACTTTAGTTTAGAAATATTTTAGATGTCCAATCTAGTTATATGTATAATATACAATATCTATGGATAATTATAGTTATAAAAAGCCAGAGAATTCAATACTTGTTGATTACTAGTTTGTAACTTTGTACATAAACTAACAAAGATTGTTAGTCTGTGGATAGAAATCTCTCAAAAAATCATTACCCCTATTGTTCATTACAAAAAAGATTTTTCTGTTAGAATTAAGTAAAAAAATATATTTATTCAAAGAAATAGTATTTTTATAAGCATATAAGCATATATGTTATATTTAAATAATATATATAGTGTGGTTCATAAATAACGCCCGATTTCGTTATTCAGATTTAGTCTATACATCATAAATAATTTAATTTCTGTAAGACATGCTGATTTATGAAATCGGGTTGTGCAGTGTCAGATATTTAATTAAATCGGGCGTGACTTCTGGATTACCATGTATACACTTCAGTTTTAGTTTTGTTGTAGTTATAGTATATATATATATATATATATATATATATATATATATATATATAATTATATAGAAATATTTTAAAGTATACTTAATGTCTATTGTGTGTATATTCAAAAACATATATATAACATAAACAATTCGATACACAATATCTGATAACCAATGTCAATTAAAAACAATATAGTTCGCTCAAATTTTTTCATTAAATATTAATTTGTGCAAAATTATCTATACAAAAAATTATCTAGAGTAACTTTCAATTTACTTTTATGGCATTAAGTATTGTTAGCTCATACCACAAACGAAATGATATACCGTAAATTGTGTTGGCTCCATAGACATTATATATATTATCTATATACATATAGTTATAGTTATAGTGTAATGTCTGTGGTTAGCTCTTACGAAACTAGATTGGAGCTGCTATCTACGTATTTTAAAAATTATATTAATATCTATACGAATTAGTCAATATATCTAATCTGGCGAAATATTATACTATATACGTTAGTAACTTATTATAAAATTGTTTCTTATAAGTATCAATTTATTTAGCTGTTTGTAGGTATTATCAAGTTCGAAATAAAGCTAAATTAGTTTGTATAAACGTAGTTAGCTCAAATCAGAAAATAGTTTCGTAAGAGCTAACAAAATGTGTGGTATATCACTTCTTTGTAGTATGAGCTAACACACTTTTTGCTATTTTGGATTGTAATAATATTACACTTTTTTGATGAATGTATGTATACAATATTTTATTTATATATCGTTCGTTCGTATGATCGACATCTGTATAGTATTACGTGTGTAGGTATTACTACTCGACAATAGGTATTATAGGACTTAACCAAACTCCCCAGTTGTATCACAACAGTCACATTCAAAATACTATAATTTTGAAATAATTCCTATCGCATCGTAAAACCCTGCCTAAATTATTCAGTTAGCCAAATTTCGTGTTCATAACTATTAATAAACCGAAACATGAAAGACTCGAAATTAACTTACGCACTCCCATACATGCATTTCTATCCTTATTATTATACCATGACTCTCCTATCTTTTAGTTATAAACATCGTGTAGTATATATATTCATATCGCACGACAATGAAAATCCATATTAAATTAAATTTGTACACTTAAAACTTTTTTACTAATAAAATAGATAAATTTAACTCATATTCTGTGTATATTTTTATGAATAGAATATAATTGTGTAATTTTAAACAAAATTTGTGTATTTTTAATAAATTATTTAAATTTTCTAAAAAGAGTAAAATTACACTTTTTACTAAATATATTTTACTCAAATATCGTTTAAATTTACTATTTAAATAATTTAAACGAAGGTTTTTATAATTCTACACATTTTTTTTGTAAATATCAAATTTACTTTATTTCGTGAAAATTAATTTTAATATACATTTCGTTCAATATTTTTAATAAACAATACATATTTTGATTATATAGTCTATTTTGTAACGTCTATTCCCAAAAAATGATTCAACATTTTTTCATAGTTTAGAAATAAAAGTAAAATATTAATTTATCGTCAATTTGAGGTTGTTTGCAACGAATTGCGTTCACCCGACGAATACCGTATACGTCGGACGAATTAGGTTATTTTATCAGGAACGCAAACCGTCGAACGAATTGAGTTATTTTAAAAAGAACGCGACTCGTCGGGTGACGCAATTCGTCGGCACAGCTCGACGGATTCCATTCTTCAGTAATTTTAAACGAGAAGCAGTGAGATGTGAAAATTCTTTGTTTTGGTGAAGTTTATAAACGTTTTTGTTTAGTATTTATAAACGTGTTTGTTCTCGTCTATAATGTGAAGATAAACTCACCGCAAATTGTATTAATCGGAAAAATATTTCATATTTAAGAAATCTAACTTAGGAACCTGATTGCATAACAACAAAACTTTATTGCCCTTAAATGAACATTAATACGTATTATTAAATCATATTGTTTATTTTTTTAAATAACAATATAATATCGTAAATATAGATATGTATATATATATTTAAGTACACAAGTTTAAAGATAATAAATAGTTCATAAGTTATTTTAATTTAATTTTAAGTAAAAAAAAACATTGAAAAATCATAAATTGAGTGCGAGCAGAATATACTGTAACTATAGACGAACAGTATTAAGCATAGGTTAAATAGTATCATATAAATATTAAAAATAAACATAATGCTTATCTCCACATTCAGTTCAATGTGTAAATATTTTGTTCTGTTTTGTCTTGTTTCTGCTCACCTTCGTAATAGTAGGTTCGCAAAAGTTATCATACCCGTATTCAGAGTATAAAGCATTCAATACACTATTTTCATACTCTAAAACGTCTACCTCCGAACTTTGCGACGGAGAGGTAGCATTTTTGTCACCATTAAGCAAGTGGACATTTTCAAATTCTTTTATTAACAAATCTCTACTATACTGATTACCAGATTCACAGTTATTAACACCGGACTGTTCAACTTTGACTGTCAAGGTCTGGACCTCCTTCCGGAAACTATTCTGATGAATGTTGTGATCACCTGATGGCGAAATTACATCCCCATTGGCCAGTTTGTTGTGACTATTCTTTGAAATGAGATTAGTGGGTGTTGGAGTGCACACCAAGTCAGCTGACATCTCTTTCAAGACTGACCCACAAACCGTCTCGTCCTCATAGTTACAAGAGCTTGGAGTTGGTGTAAATTGCATCATGTATTTCTGTAGAGATTCGGTCACTGTGTTATCGGATAAAGACGAAAAGGTGTGATGATTTTCACTAATAAAGTCAACTGGAAATCCTTCTTCGTCTTCGGTGAATCTATTTAGATTTAAGATTTTCTTATCTTCGACATGACAAGGAATGCTGTGAAGCTCATCGAAAGGCTGATTTTGAATTATTTTCTTGTTTCGATAATCCCGTTCTTTTTCAAAATTTAGAACAGCTTCAATATGTCGTTTTACAAGAACGATTGTTTCTTCCGTAAACATAAGTTTTTCTGGAATATCCATCAGGATTTTGTGCAAATCCTGATTTTTCACAGCAAGAAATCTTTCTCGAATTTCTCGCGTCACCATTGTTTTAAAGATCAAATCACCTATATAAGTTAGGAGTCCGCTTTTTGACCTTAACAGAACTCGGTTGTACAATGCAAGTAGTAAACCAATTGATGCGTACTGATCAACAATAAAGGTGTTTTTTCTATTATGTGTAAGAGAAAAAGTTTCACAAGCTTCAATTTCTGTATGTAACCAAGGAATACATTTGTATCGGATGAGAACATCAAGAGATTGAATAATCTGTAAGCTGATGCGAAAGCTGTGGTCTTCATTATAGGCGATTTTAACTAATCTTCGGAATAATGATTGTTTCAATCCATCACTGGTTTGCTCCATTTGAGTTGGTGGAAAATACTCGGCACATTCTAACAATAATCTATCAAAAAATCTTGCTAATGGGTAACTTCCTATTTTCTTAAGTGTATCCGTTGCGTAGTGAATGCAATCCATATAGCGATACACTTTCTGTTTATCCTTGTTAACGTAGCTAATAGTTAAACTTGAACTTGGAGTTAATGCACTATCTGCTGGAAACATCGAATGCGTTCTTTTGGAAGAATTTATCAATAGTGGAATACAGTTTAAAAATTCTCTCCGAATAGCAATACAGATTGGCAGGACTTCCAAAATATCTCCCCCACCGGCTAGCCCTCGATTGTATACGTAACATGCGTAGCTGCATTTCTGTGGATTATTTACTCCAGAATTCAGAAGTAATTGAACTACGCTATATTTTTTCATATATATACTCAGACATAGAGCGTTTAGGTAAAGTACTGCTGTTTTGTGAAACATGGGATTATTGTCCGACTTTTCGTTATGTATACAACTGGGAACATCAGGAATTTGGTAAAGTTGTGCAAAAGAATTTGGCTTTTGAAGTAACATTGCAGTCAAACGGCCATCGGAACCATTCCGTAAAAGGTTGATCATCCATTTTGTTGTTGAATGATTGTAGGATAAATATGAAGGAACTGTCACTTGTGAATTAATAAAAGCAAAAGTAGGAGGATTTGGCAGCGTGAAATCTATATTTCTCATTGTTATCCTTATTATGTGTCACGTTTATCTTGTAAATACTTTTATATGTCAAAAAAGTAAAGTTTTATTTAAACTAAAGTAAAATAGATCAATTAAACTAAATCTCGGTTTTTCTATAATAAACTAAATCTAACTCTACGATTATAAATTGATAGCGATTTTTGAATTTAATGTGATTTTTCGGAAATGTATAAAATAAAATATAAAAATATTGATTCAAATTATCCTCTTCATTTTTCAGTTCCTTTTACCAATGAACATGAATCGAATCATCAAATAATATTATCGAATAGTTATAATCAATGAGTTTATAAAATTTCAAAAGTTTAAATACAAATATAATTGGTGAGAGATGAATTGATTACTAATGATATAGTACATAGATATATCCCATGATCAGCTCATAGACTAACAAAGGATTTTTTTATAATAATAGTTTTTTATAGCCTATGGATCAGCTATGATAACCATAGAAATATATAAATCCGAGTCAAAAATTGCTTTTATTAATTTTATAGCGTTCACGGAATTTACTCGAAATATATATATATAAATTGAAGTTTTAATTATCGGACTTTTTTTCTCTTTTATTAATCATAGAAATTGACTAACTTACTATTAAAATTAAGAGAAAATTTAAAACAAAGTCTATTTCTATGGTTAAATTTTTCTCAAAAATTTCATATTTAAACCGCATATTTATAAAAAAAACAGTCAATGAATAACCTTCAATGTACGTTAGAAATCTTTACTAGTAACATTCTCTTAGATTGACTATAGTGAGCGGATGAGCGGTTTCCAGTGAGCTCTTTTTTGAACTTCGTTAAAAAATTTTCAAAAGATGGCAATTTGTTTTTTTCAGGGAATGATCTGTAAAGTTTACTCTTTTCAGACTCCTAATTCTTCGATTGACTTGATCATATTATCCAGTGTGTTATGTTCCAGTGTTTTGGCTTCATATGCCATTCGTTTTCTCTTTTAGGCTGTAAAGATACAGACTCCTTGTCGATGCCGGAGCCAAGGTAGAATGTCTCCTAACGCTGCAAAAACATGTTCCATATCTCAGTCGGTATACCTGAATCGATGTGAGGACGCTCCAGCTTTGGACCTCTTGGGTGGGTAGTGGTGTCTTCGTTCGAATACGAAAGGACGTCACAACCATATAGTGACAATTGTTCAGTTCACGAGAAGTAAATAAGTGTCAATACCGTTTTAAATTAAGAATCAATCAATATTGTTTAATGACAAATAAATTAAAACTTCTTAATATACAGGTTTGACTAAAAGTAATCGTAGAAATAATATATAAATATCAAAATATCAAAATATTTTATTCGATTTATCTATGATTGAAATTATTTATTTATAAAGAATAAATAATAAAGGAAAAAAAAGTTCGATAATTAAAATTTAAATTTTATAGCGTTCACAGAATTTATCCGAAATATTTATATAAATTGAAGTTTTAATTGTCGGACTTTTTTTCTCCTGTAAATTAATTAATGTTGTAGTTTTAATGTAATGTCTATGGTACCTGCAAGAAAGTTTATATACTAAACTATGTTATTTATTGATGTACTTTAAAAAAACTATAATCTGAAGCAACTAAAGTATGCTGAGCGTAAGTGAAGCGTAAGCGAAGCGTACTTTAATCTGCTAAAGATTATAGATTTTTAAAGTACCTCAATAAATAACGTTGTTTAGTATAGTACATTTTGCTTTCATCGATGGAGGTAATCAAAAGCAATTATTGTAATATAATTTTAATAAGTTAAATGGCATTATGATAACATAAAGTAATATCATGTAACATTATGGTATTCAAGTCATAGACTAACTTATCAATTAGTTTAGGAATCAAGTTCAAACTGGAGCTAGAAATTTATATTGAAAGTTCAAATGTTATTTTTGTGGATAGCCGGAAGCGAATAACGTTGCTTTTTTGGAAAGTCGTCCATTTAATTTCTTCTACAATACATAAATACTTCGTCTTTATCCTTAAATCCGGCATCATCAAGAATATTGCAAGTCGTAACGCGCAGGCAATGATTAGTAGAAGGTTTTGTTGTTTCACATAACTTTGGGATTTTTTGCATGAACTTACTCAAAGTACTGTGTCCATGATGGCGATTTAATTATAGATATTTTCTAGTTTGCGTAATTTAAATAAAGTACATCGCTTTCCTATATTTAAAGTGCGGTAGTAATGATTCATCAATAAATTAAGAATTATTTTAAATCATAAAATTGATTTTTAGTTGGAGTACTTCAAAAATAATACACTAAATTTAATTACACAAGAGATGGTAGAAAAATGTACTATAGTTATATATATTAATAATAGTTTATTAAATATTTATATATTGATTGTTTGTATAAGTATATACTGCTATTTTCAAAGTCAATCAATACGCTTAAAAAGTTGACAATGTATGCATATTATAACTCGTTCATAGAAATTGACTTTCTTTTACTTTCGTTTATTTGTATAAACGAAAAAACATTTTTATAAACATTTATTTTCTGTCATCGGTTATTTATGCAAATAAATCAATTTACCTATTAATTTACAATATAATTTTTTATGAAATAACACTATTAATTAAGACTTCAACTACATTTTCCCAATTTTTAATTACTAATACGAAAAATGTCCTACCTACACACCGTGAATCGAAATTTAACTGACAGCGTTCCCCATCCGCTGGCTTATGTGCTTCCCAATAAAATGAAATTTTCTGTTCCCCCATATTATGAATTTAAGCACAGAGAAACAATATGGTTACTGGCTAGAATCTCTCAAAATAATTGGCACCCTATAAAAAGAGTCATTGAGAAAAATCCAGCCTACCTTACGCACGCATATTTCCAAATTCCCGACCTTCCGCCCTACGGGAAGAAACCAATGTTTTCGCGTTTCGCGGTTCTATACTTGACCCCATTTACATTGGCTCTTTACATGAAAGCTATTAACATTGCCGAGGAAATGGCACGAATAGAATTCAATAAACAAAAAGTTATCCCTTGGAATGCAATCAGCTATGTGGCAAATTCAGTTGACAGATCTGACTACGATAGTGACCTCCACGTTATTTATGCATATTCAATTATTCTTAGATGTGAATATTTCGAAGCTTTTCGTATTCTTTCACGGCTGGGATGGCAGCCTCACAACGAAATAATTTTACCTTACCGTCGACCTTATGTATTTTTTAATTACCATTATCGGGACTTCATTGATTACAGTTTATCCCAACTCTATGAAAATCCAAGTCTATTTTTTCCGGGATTATTCAAGGCCTTGATTGATGACACTTGTAATAACTTTTCAATTATGACCTACGAGAAAGTTAAAATCAAATATAATGATTTCGATATCATGGATTGGGTTTCTATTCCGAGACGATTGCTCAGGTATGTTTATTATGTAGACAAAAATCTACTTAGAGCCAGTAATATTCTCCTAACGATTGGACTTCTTGAACAGAAAAGATTCTTCTGGGGAAATCATTCTTGCTTTACAATAAACATTGCGGAAAGAATAAAAATTCTTACTTCATATCAGTCGAATATTAACGAAAAAATTCGCTACAATCGAATTATTTACGATCAGGACTGTTGCATTGCCCTATTGTTAGGCATTTATTTTCGAGCTCAAGGAGAACGATTAATCAAAGTAGGTGAAAAAATTGGTAGAATTCTAATCAGAATACTTGGAGATACACAATGGCTGTTGCTTTTTCTGTGTATTAATCCTACTCAAACTATAAATTACTTCAATAATTTAACCGAGGATGTCAATATCCCCCCGCAGGCAGTGGGTCTATTGATGGAACTGGTTGCACCCATGATAGATATGACCGAGTTGACACCGTCCGCGTTGACCGATTTACAGATGCCAGGTGGAATCATTTCACCTAATTGGCGTAATTATGTTATTCAATTCAAGGAGGATCATTTATCTAAATTGGGAAAGGGTTTTCAAGAAATGAAGATGGCAACACGAAATTATACATCGAAGTCGCCTCCATTTTCAAGCTCACCAAAGGTTTCAAGGTCACCCAAACTTGTAATATCACCACAATTTTCAAAGTCACAATTGTCAAGGTCACCACAGGTAATAACGCAAATTTCAAAAACACAAGTTACAAAAACACATTTTTCGAAGCCCCAAGAAGTGAAGAAGTCACCAGAAGTTACAATTAGAAAACAAATGTCAAGGTCACAACAAATTTCGAGGTCACAACAAACTAAGACAAAGTCACCAACATTAAATTCAAAACAAACATCGAGGTCTCAAACAAAGTCGTCACCACAATTTTTAATTTCAAAGCAAGTTACAGTTTCACCACAAAATTCAAAACAAAAAATACAAACGTCAAAATCACCACAAATGTCAAATTCACTAAAGTCGACACAGTTTTCTTTGTCATCTAAAATACATACTTGTGAATATTGAAACTCGTAACTACTTCAAGCAAGATGTTAATATTAAAATTATACATATATGCATCAGTTAAAATTCAATGTACTTTAATAGAGTACCAAAAATAGTTCTATTTGAAAACTGTAAAAGTTTTTCAAAAGCTTTTTGAGTCATTTATATATTTTTGGAGATATTTTGTGTTGATTTAAAATTTCATCTGTTTAAAACAAAACAAAAAAGTTCTGTGTTTCAATGAATAAAAGATAGATTTTGTTTCAATGACAATTCTTATAATTTTCTTTTCATTTCTATTTTTCAGAAAATTCATAAAAGAATCATTATTATTTATTTTTCTTAAAAATAAAACGAAAGCCAACAATTATTGAACGAATATTAATAAATAATTTGCATTACATTATAATTGTTTATAATTGAGACAATAAAAACTGTCGGAAAAATGGGGGGGGGGCAATCACTTAATATACAATCTGTATAGAAAGTTCTCCTAATATTTGAGATTAAAATGTTATGCTTAACATGCTGACAAGAGAGGTCGCTGAGACAACTATTCTTTGACTGGGGAGTGTTAAATATCAGAATTATACATAGTTCTTATTTTTAAAAAAACATACAAGCGAATGCGTATTTATTATGGTCATTGTTTAAATTGAGTTTCCCCAATGTTTAGAATATTTTAACGTGCCTGGTAGTAATAAATACATTCCAGTATTTATAAATTAGAAAAGTAGAAACTTTAAAAAATAATTTGGGTATTTGGCAAACATTTTTTAGAAGTACATTTTTAGAAGTTTTAGAAAATTTTGAATTTATTTAATGTTTTACCCAATACAGTATAATGTATTTCAAATAAAGAGAAAGTCTGTATTTTACATTCTTTAATATTTTATTTATTATATATATACTATATAAGAATATTGTAAAAGCATAAAATGTTGTAAAATGAAAACAACCACTGATTAAATAGAAAACATTTCTGTGCCTTTTACGAAGTGATTAGCATTCGGGCAACCGGTTTTTTAATTCCAATTTTAGCAGTCCGGCAACCGAATAATATTGGATAATAAAATCGATACAAAGCTTTAAACCAATCTTATATCTAACCTTCAACTAGATTTTTATTCAACCTATTTAATACATTTAACAATTTTCTATGTTTCCTCTATAATAAATGCATAAGACTAGTTTTTAATATTATTACAATAAGAATATTAACCGGTTGTGGTCTGCTAACATTAGAATTAGAAAACCGGTTGCCCGTTTGGTAACACCTGCCTTTTATATATTCGGGATGTTCGATATATTTAAGCAGTCACTCTTTCTATTGTAATTTTATATTACCTGTAGTATGACTATTATAGTGTAGTAAATGGATATTCTATATTTGGCTATGGGATTGGTCAAATGCTAATGAATTGTATTAGTATATATAATTTACTTAAAACATTAATATGTTTAAAGAGAAATAATAAAAACAAATGTTTCTCTCAATGACATTTTGAAATATTTTAGAGATTGTCTAAGTAGCCAATTTTTTTAACTTCTCTAGGTTTACATCAAATATAATTAAATTTAGTATCTACTATAAAAAATATAACTTTATTTAGTTTACATAACGCTATGAAGAAAGAAAAATTCCAATTTAAGATATCTATTTAAAAAAAGATTTGGTACTAGATTGTCAGTTTTAATTTTTAGCTGAACTATCCTTTCGAAAAAAGATTTGATATAGGGTACTATTAAATAATTGGATAATCAATTTGTAATATCAGAAATAATTACTGAAATTGGTTAATTAATTAGACATTTTACAAAAATTCTGTTTTCAAAAATTTTATATTACTTATAAGTAGTATTATCTTTATATACTATATTAAAGAAATCGGATTTTGCACTCTTAATATAATAAAATTATATTTTTATCAAAATCTTTCATCAAACTCCTCTCAATGGAAGATGTTCATCCAGATTAAAAGAATTCTTAATTAATCTATGTATTGATTATTTAGGAAACTTCAATTTGAACTTTAAAGTACGACATTAAAGTGGACTTTTAAAATATATAGAAAAGAAGTAGAATATAATAATAACGTGTATTTCAAATGAACTACGTTACACGATGGTATTAACACAACTTAATTTTTTATTTAATTTTTTGTTAAATGTAGTAAAACAGAAAACATTAAACGAATTTTAAAAAAACTTCGAAGAGTGACAAATTTGATAAGAGTGATTTCGAAAGATATGCAAGACAATCCGTGGTTTCGTTAATTATGAATAAAACAAATATAAAGGTGCATAAATATAGATAGTAAGGAAAAAATATTATATTAAAACAAGAAAACTAATTAATCATTATGGTAAAAGTTGTAAACAATTAGTTTAAGGAAAGTATCAATGATAGTGGGATTCTATAGTCTATGGTCATTTGTAATTATTATTTTATTATTTAATCAGAACAGTCGTCCTTGCTATTTCCGCCTGACGGATTGCCCTGCATCAGCGCCTTGCCGATAAGTCCGTGAGCGGTGGTGAAAAGGTTAATTGGTGAGGAACCATCGGTGATGAGAGTGGTCTTCAATCCTAGTGACTGGAGCAGTTTCATCTCCATTTCAGGTCCCGCGATAGCGATGGACTTAAGAGTCTCGGTACCGATGGCACCCACCATGTTCTGGAAGCGGGCCACCTCGATCTCTGAACTCTCCTTGGACCGCTTCAGTTCAATTTGATACTGCTCGCTGAGGTATTTAAGCTCAGCCTCACGGGCCTGACGAAGTCGTTCCAACTCGGATTCCTGGGTGGTGAAGTAGAAAGCAGATAACCATGTCATATTCATCCATTTTAATTTACAAATATAGGCTGATAGAAACGAAATTATACTAAATTTATTCTAAACTTTAAAGCAATTATAATTAATTATTTTCATACGCATCACAGACGCATTGATTCATGCAATATCGTAGTGTATTAAAGCTCAGTGTTAAATTCATAGAAATTAGATACATATAATATATGACCCGCGATCTTTGAGACACTTATATTAATTTCAGTTACAATGCTTGTATAGTATATATTGTTTATAGTATATAATATATTCCTTTATATACAAAGGATCTAATCTGAAATATATAATCTGTACTCTATCGTCACCACTGTACAGATGAACAATAATTCACATTCAAGTTGCCTTCTATTAATGGTTAAAGTACTTTAATAATCCGTCCAGAAAGAATGTTAATCCATCCAGAGTTCTTAAACAGAACAACACTAGCCTTTTACATATTATATTAATATTATATTCACTCTGAATCATTACTGAACTAGTCAAATATGTCTTTATAGCCAAACGCAGAGTACACAATTAGAAACAGTAAATCGAGCCTTTACTTGGTTCACAAGGAATCACCACCAGCATAAACATGGTGTGGAGAACACAAATGCTAACTCAAACTCAGCCTTGAGTTACTAAAGCTGCTTGCAACGCAGTTGAGAGTGAAGTGGGTCAACTACATATTATGAGAGAAATAAATTAGTCATATCAAAATACGATTATATTGGTCACTAATTGACATACCTACACGTCAGCACTTTGGCAAGGTGGTGTCATCAATTAAGCACATCTAATCAACACTGGTGACTATATATAAAAGGGTTAGAATAACATTCTACTTTCAACCTAGATAAATGTTACACAAAGAAAAATATTATTTTATACATTTTGTGACACATTTCGCTTTCGTAAACATTAAAATCTTTATAATGAGCAATTGTTTGGAAAATAAATATTTATTTATAAAAGAAATGTTCAAACATTATCGTTGACGAGGTAGAAATCTATCAAAAAGTCATTCTCTATCTCAAATATCTAACAATACAATTATAATGGCTAAACAAGGACGCTATAAGAAATAATTAAAGTGGGTACCACCTAGGTATTGTGGACGGACACTATTCTACGTGTCACTGTTGCTAATGCAATGCTAAATTTAGTCTTCCAATTCATTAAAAGACAAAGAAACAAGGTAGGTACATCAAAATAGATCGAGCGCTGGTACCATTATATTGTCTATTCTGCTACGTAATTGTATCATACAGACGAGATGATTAATCAATAAACAGTGGCATAAAAAATAAAAAGGAACCTATGCAGAGGTAATACGTTTTAGTTGAAGCGCAATTATGTAGGAACGTGTTAGTTAGTGTCGATACTATTACATAAAGTATAAAAAAGACCTGGATTCTTTTTGCAGTCAACACTTCATTGCATAATATCTACACTTAAAATCTTTTCAAAGCCAACATCAAGGTCGCAAAGTTTTGCATCAATCTTCGATAACTGTGAACTCACCGCTTCAATGGCGGAGGCAGAAGCCTTCAACTTGGCCTGTTCTACATTGGCTTCCCCCTCAATACGAGCAGCTTCAGCTCGACTCTGCGCCTCCGCCTTCGCCTGACCGGTGCTCTCCACGGCCGCCGAGTTGGCCTGCAGCTCGAGGAGATGTCGACGAGACTTCTCCGCCTCGGCTTCGTCGTTGATCTTCTGTCGCTCGAGACGACCGCGGGCCTCCTGCTCAAGGCGTTCTGCCTCGTGCCTGCGAGATGACAAGTTTGCCTTGTTAGACTATTTTTTCCGTGCGTTTGTGGACAGGTAAAAAGCAAGAATGAATTAATTAGTCAGGAGGAAGGTCACCTGGCAGCCGCCTCCTGAGAATTGGTTGTAATCTCGATGGCCAGTTGAACCGACTTCATCAGGGAATCCCGAGTGCGCTGGTCAACGGGCTCCACAGACTGGATGTCGATGCTGGTGATGACGAGGTTGTTCTGCGGGAAGATGAAATCCTTGTTCACCTTGCCGTCCGTATTGAAGCCGAACACGGAGCTTCGGATGATCCGGGCAGAGTTCTACAAGGGAGGGGAGGCAAACAGCACAATTTAGAACTAATCATCACTTGATTTTCTTTCTTAACCATATCCATACCGGGAGGGGTCGATTCTACCCATTTTTTGATGAATTTATGAATGGATGAATTTTTTATTGAACTATTTGAGAATAGTAAGCTCTGGTGACTTTTCTTATAATGAAGTTTTCCTACTTTTAGCGCAAAATTGACTTTCATAAACCCATGTGGACGATCATGAGAGCGGCTCCGTCACCACCATCACCCCAAATTTACCATTTTTTGAAATTTTACCAAAACGGTCATTATAAAAATGTAAATCACTGTAGCTAACATTTTGTGATAATCAGCTAGATAAAATTGCAATAAAAATGAATCAATCAAATTTTGAATGATTTTAAGAAAAACTTTTTAATAAAAATATTTCAGACATTTAAAAAAAAATTTATAAATTTGAACTGTCTCCAACTGTCTCATATTTACAATTTTAGCAACATAGCAGAAAACATCCTGGACTATCATCATAACAAATTTTATGATCTTGGCACTACTAAAGGAACACCATATTCGGAAGGGCCCGGTATGAGAAAGCGCACAAAAGTTAATTCACAGAAGACGTTGCGCAGCCAGGGTCACCTTGTGGAAGTCGTCAAACTGCACGGAAGCCACCGTTCCACGAACCCTAGACGCAATCGCCTTGCAGGCATCTCCAACGAAGTCGGGCACGGCGAACACCTGCTCCGCCTGTTCCTTGGCCTTCGGGTCCACCTTGAAGTGCCAATTGTAGGAGAGCTGCAGCGAGAGTCGCGCGTGGTCCGCGGTCTCCACGACGATGACATCGGTGCAGAAGTCGGGGCCGAGCAACAGGCACAGTGACTTGATGACGTTGGGCCGTTTGGGCTTACCGCCGCTGAGGCTGAGCTGGGTGAACTGTTCATCGGGGCCAAGCATGACGAGTTCGGGGCCGAAGATCACCCGCGCGTGCTTCTCCTTGTAGTCGTAGATCTGGACGGCGGCGTTGTGTGGCACACGGAAGGTCACCACACGAGTCTTGTCACGCGGCTTTTCGCCCTTCTCGGCCTTGGTGCCTCGGTCGCCGCGGTCTGCCAGAGGGTCCTTGGCTGATGCGATCAGGGTTTCAACCTGTGGGAGTGGTCAAATGATACCATTCATACCGGCATATTGACTTTAGTGGGGTGGACAACAAAGGTATAACCAATCAGTTATTATTTAGTATTTTTCAAATAATTAATATTGGTTGCTTGAACGTTACAAGAAAATTATACTATTCAGACCAACATTTTAATTTTAGACACCAAAATCGAATGCTTTATTCGGACCCGAAATTTCGGGAGTGTTTTAAAAACATGATTTATTATCCGATTCTCAAAAGCTGTGAGAGGATACCTGTGGAGGCAAATCCTTCTCCCAGGGCTCTTCGTCATGAGTGAGCATGTAGGTCTCTCCAGTGATAGCCCGCACTTTACCGGTCTTGATGTGGCGCACATAGATACCCTCATTTTCGTCCATCGGGATCGCGGCTCTCTTGGTTACAACCTCCACCTGCACGGGAGGCACATACTCCAGTGGACCGCGAATCATCCAACGATCCCCGGGAAGACGTTCAACGTTCTTAAATGCGAGAAAAAATCACTCCCTGTTTAATATGATTGTGAAGAATGAAATTTGCAGTATTAAAACGGTTTAATATGATTGTGAAGAATTAAATTTGCAGTATTAAAATTGTTTAATATGGTTGTGAAGAATCAAGATTGCCGTATTAAAACGGTTTAATATGATTGTGAAGAATAAAGATTGCCGTATTAAAACGGTTTAATATGATTGTGAAGAATGAATATTGCAGTATTCAAATGGTTTAATGTGGTTGTGAAGAATGAATATTGCAGTATTCAAATGGTTAAATATGGTTGTGAAGAATGAATATTGCAGTATTAAAACGGTTTAATATGGTTGTGAAGGATGAATATTGCAGTATTCAAATGGTTAAATATGGTTGTGAAGATTGAATATTGCAGTATTAAAACGGTTTAATATGGTTGTGAAGGATGAATATTGCAGTATTAAAATGGTTTAATATGGTTGTGAAGGATGAATATTGCAGTATTCAAATGGTTTAATATGGTTGTGAAGGATGAATATTGCAGTATTCAAATGGTTAAATATGGTTGTGAAGAATGAATATTGCAGTATT
>JAUZNC010004907.1:0-19812 GCA_034780395.1 Vannuccia rotundouncinata | reverse complement strand
TAATATGGTTGTGAAGGATGAATATTGCAGTATTCAAATGGTTAAATATGGTTGTGAAGAATGAATATTGCAGTATTCAAATGGTTAAATATGGTTGTGAAGAATGAATATTGCAGTATTAAAACGGTTTAATATGGTTGTGAAGGATAAATATATCAGTATTCAAATGGTTAAATATGGTTGTGAAGGATGAATATTGCAGTATTAAAACGGTTAAATATGGTTGTGAAGAATGAATATTGCAGTATTCAAATGGTTTAATATGGTTGTGAAGGATGAATATTGCAGTATTCAAATGGTTAAATATGGTTGTGAAGAATGAATATTGCAGTATTAAAACGGTTTAATATGGTTGTGAAGGATGAATATTGCAGTATTCAAATGGTTAAATATGGTTGTGAAGATTGAATATTGCAGTATTAAAACGGTTTAATATGGTTGTGAAGGATGAATATTGCAGTATTAAAATGGTTTAATATGGTTGTGAAGGATGAATATTCCAGTATTCAAATGGTTTAATATGGTTGTGAAGGATGAATATTGCAGTATTAAAACGGTTAAATATGGTTGTGAAGGACGAATATAATGTAGTATTCAATCGATAAGGAAAATGCAACGGAAGCCAACTTTAGAAAATACCCTAGAATAGAAATAACAGTAAAAAGAAAAACAGTATCGTTCTTGCCTCCATATTGTGTCTAGCTTATATTGGTCGACAAACTTCACTATATAGACATTCCTAAACATTGAATGAAAGGATATTTTATTGCCACTGCACAAACAAACAGAAAGCCCCTTAACTCATACATTATACATAGTTACTATGGTAACTCACCTAAAAGCAGAGAATTGTAGTTGGATGCCAACATTTGATGAAAGAAAGGTTTGAGTGAATGCTTTTTTAAAAAATTCTAACAGTTATCATCCTCTTAATTAAATGATAAGTAATGTAATAATTTCTGCAAAACTCAAGTACTCAAAATATCCTAAAACAAAATAACAAATATCCAAAACATTCCGTTCCAAAACCTTTTATATTGAATAAAAAGAGGGAGATATTCTAAGTTAAACATAATGAACCATAATTTAATATTATTGTCACCAATAAAAACACTCGACTCACCGAATCTGTATCCTTGAACTCCTCACTGGCCTTGAGTATCAAGCCCTCGTTTTCGCTGAGCACGTAGACATTCTGAATGCCACGTTCGAGATTCTCCCCCGGCATGAGGAAGAAGGAGCGTTCTCCACGAACCAACTTCTTCCTGCCCAGTTGTGGCCGGCCTTTGTCGTCCACGGGGTCCAGGATGACGCAGTACTGTCGGTTGGTAAGGGTGGTGATATTGATCAACCCCACGGCCTCCTCGTACACGTGGGGAATGTGGGTCTCCGAATCGGCCATGGTGATGAGCCATTCATCGCCATTCTTGCGCACTTTTCCGAATTCATCGGTGAAGGTTCGCAGACAGCGGAGATGGAGGGCTTTCTACACGCAGGAAAAGATTTAGCTTGGTCAATCAATCCTTGTAACATTTTATAAACTTATAACTATAGATGATTCCTGAACATATTTACTACTTATTTAAAAAACAGGAGTTCTAGGACGTGTAAATCATTTTAATATTTGCAATATCTGCCTACCTTCTCAGTAAGCACGTAAGCCTTCACAACAGCCACCACCTCTTCATAGGCACCCGGGAGGTAAGCTCCAGTCTTCTTGAGAAGCCACTCCTCACCCGTGACTCGATCCTTGCCCTGTCGATCGGTGCACTCCTTTCGGGCACGCAGTCGAATTGCCTCGTTCACCTTAATTATAGTCGCCCGAATCAGTTCCTCCACGTTAACCTCCTTCCGCGGAATGTAGGTTCCTGTGGCGGTCAATAGAAGGCAACACTATAAAACATACTTTCCACGAACACAGAAAAAAATGTAAAAATTAGTTTTTGAAATTTTTTTTACATCGCTTCATTCAATATAATAATTTTACACTTTGAGAAATGCTGCTCTCTTAATTTCTTAACTAATAAAATAGAATGCATTTAAAAGTTATTATTGCAAAATTTATACAAGCTTTCAAAAATCAAGTCTATTTCAAATACTTATACACCCATATTAAAAATTCAAGACTTTTCAACACTGCGTATGAACCAAGTAAACATTCTTGTAAAGAAGCTTAGATTTTAGCTCTACAGTAGAGATCTTGACCGGGATCTTGATTGAGAATCTATACCGGCTGGCTAAAATAAAGCACTCACCAGGTCCCTCAAAGAGCCACTCATCACCGGCTATCTTGATATCTCCGCTGGCATCAGTGAAGTCCAGTTCGGCCCGGAGTCTCAAAGCTGAGTTGGACGGCACCACACGCAGTGCTGTCACATTGAGTTTGACCACTTCTCCCGGATAGAGAGGGAATGGCTGTTGGGCTAGCCGAATCTCCTGATCGGCGTGAACCAGAGTGGCTTGTCCAGCTGTGTCGAACACAACGGCACCATCAGTGTCCCGATAGACAGGGTTCTCAATAACGCAGTATTGCTGTGGAGGCACAGTGATCATTTTCTCTGGGCCGAAGACCACCCTAGAAAACAGATAGCGAATAAAAATCAGTGCTAACTATTTTCTTAATATGCATATTTGACATTTTCGAGTATTTTTTGAAAATTAATTTTCACTATTATTAAATCATAAATTTAAACACTTGATTAATTTATTAATTAGAATAAAAATAGACACAAATATTTGTACTTCTATCGATAAGAATATGGTTAAAACCTGGATTACCTCTCATGGTCCTGGCGAATGAAGGTTTTTGGTCCAATTTCCAGTCGTGTCACATTGGTATTTTGATCCAAGACATGGAGATAGAAAAAAGGTGGGATTCTAAACAAAGAACCCTCGTCACTTTTGTTTTTGCTCATATTTACTGAAAGGAGCACAAAACATGCAAAAATAATATTTAATTCTGGAATTAATATTGTTATAAAAGATAAAAAGTCTATTATCTTCAATAACGACCATGTTTAGTATTGTATATGTACCATACTTTAACCATAATTTTAGTTTAGAAGTTAAAGTAATAAATAAAGAAAAATAAAAGCAAATATAGATAATAATACATTCAAACAGGGAAGATCCATTAACTTATAAATGACCATAATTAAATTCGAAATTAGTTAAGCAAAAAGCATAAATTGATGCAGTTAAAAACAATGGAACTCTTTCTCAAATATGCAATTTATAGGTTAGAACAACATTCCATTTTCTGTAAGATTGAAAATGATGTTTACACTTACTTGTAGCTGTATGACTCATACTGCAAATACAATATAGCAACTATTCAGTATGTCAAATATAGACTTAATAAGATGTACTCAAACTTTTAAATGTATATTAAATTGTAAAAAAATTGTAAACAATTTCAATTAAAAAAATATTAACCAATCAAATTCTTGAATAAATACATATTCAATAAGTTGAAATAAATTCAAATTGCATTAAGTTGTTCACATTTATAAATGTTTTATTACTTTCTACTTAAAGTAACAATATTTAAAACTAAATTTAACTAAAACAAATTATTGAACTGATATTTCAAAGCTAAAAATCTAGGGATAAATTGCACAATTAAAAATAAGTAGATCCACTATTTTTTAAATAATAGAATGAATAGGAAAGAAATAGAAAACAAGCAAAAAATATTTTAAATAAATTTATAATTAAACAAAATTATAATAATTTGTATTAATGTTTATAATAAAAATATTTTTTACATATGACAAACATACAACGTAGTAAATCAGCAATTTAATATAATATATGTATATATTTAAAAAGCATATTCAGCTGAATTAGTGAAAATGTTGTGTTATAAATAATATAAGGGAAAATTAAAATTATCTTTAAAAGCAAAATAATTTTTTTAATTATTAAAAATGTTTGTACCAGAACACATGCTGTGGGGTTTGTGATTATTTTAAATTTTGTAAAAAAAAATAATATTTAAAACTTTATTTGAGAAGTTGTGCCTTATTTCAATATTTATATTATATATGTTTTATTTATAGTATTAACCATACTCAGTAATGTATAATGAATCATCTAAAGAAACACTAAAAAGTAAGTCTTCCTTGTGTATAATATTTTTATTTAAAGGATCTTTTAAGTATCTTTATCCACTGCAGAACAGAACAAAGGGTTTATGAGACTGAAGTGTTAGTGAATTATATAGTATAGAGTAAAATATTAAATAGGGGCACTATCAATACAACACAAAGGAAGCTATTTAGATAAGAGAAATAACCTACTTAATATATGGCAGAATATCTATCTTGCTGTATCCATTAATAATGGTATTTTTGAAGTGATCAATGTACAGTGCTTTTATAGCTAAGCATGAAAAATAGTTGCTATACCTTGAATGAATATTACAGGGAAACCAGCACATAATGGATTGTGGTTATTGATGTTTGTGAAAAAATGAGGTAGAGCTGCTGATTTATTCATAAAGATGGTTGTGCTAGATTTTGTCTGTTTGTCCAATAAAGATTTTGTGACAGTTGATTATATATCTTTATGTTTTCTGGTTTTTAATTTTACTATTCCAATACTGACTTTTTTACATTAAATTGTATTGTACTGCTAAATTTTTAGCTATTATATAAAATTTACATTTGCATATTTTATTTAAATATACTGTATATTTTTCTATATCATATTTTGGTTATAATATTATGTAATTTATTTGTTTTTATTGTATAGAATATTATTTATTAATATTTTGATATCATCATTTTAAAGGCATCATTTTGGTCAACAGATTGTGATGAGGATATTTATGCAAAACTTTAGTAATAGTGAGTATTTTGAGTGAATGAATGATATATTTTGATGAAGTAAAAAAAAAAATTATTTAAAAAAGATAAACTGTTAAATATAATGCAAATTACATTAAATCAATAAACCCACTAATTATATTTTTAAAGACATTTATTATTATTTTATTTATAGATATATATATATACACAGGTCCTAAATAATATATATATATTAATTTAAATCTATGTTTTATATTATAAATAAAACATATTTACAAATAAATAAATTTTATGCATATTGTATGATTTAAAAATTGATGTTATAGTAAAAATAATTTTTATAAAATAGTTATTTTATTGTTAATAAAAATTACCCTAAAAAATTGAATAAAATTTGAAATTAAAAAAATTAAAAGTTGTTATTTATCTATATAATATTTTTTATGAAATATGGAAGTTTGACATGATGAATTTTACTGTATATATAAAATTAAAGTATATAATGGTGTATACATGTATCAAACCATTAAAATGACTGGGGTATATCTATGGTATATGGAAATATACTTATATTAATCAGTTTTAAAATATGGACATTATATTTAAGGCAGAACCTGCAGACATGGCAGCCGTGCAAGCATTGTTATTCATTGGAGACACAGCTGTTTACACAAGATTTTTAAAATATTTATTTTAATCAACATTAACAAAAAAAATTTATATTAACTTTTTTTTAGATTATATTATGAAATATTACTAAGTTACTGACTGAAGGTGTGGAGTCAGGTCTTAAGCTTATAAATAAGATTGGTTTAAAGCTTTGTATTAACTTTTTCATTGTTGATTTTATTATAAAATATTACTAAGTTATGGACCGCCATGTCTCCAATAAATAACAATGCTTGCATGGCTGCCATGTCTGCAGGTTCTTTGTATATTTAATTGGTACATTATTTTTAAACATTGATTGATAACAATTTTTTAAAGCTTCACCAAATAAAAAAAACTTGGTTGCTCAATTTTTAATAATATATAATTAAATTATATTTTATTTATTTTTTAATGTATTTTAGTCTTATTATGCATGCATAAGCCAATAGCAGTTTCCATATAAATTATCAAAAATGACTTTTAACTCACTATCAAATAGTACCAAGGACATGAATAGTTCAAAGCAATAGAATTTACATTTATATATGTTCTCCAAGTAATGAAATCATGACTCAATCTTGAAGTTTATTGCACAATGTAAGTGTAACTTATAATATGATTCAGTGCACAAATTAATTTTATATGCATATATAAGGGGTAACATGTATATCATTTTAAATCCAATCCGGAAACATTTAAGAAGAAAAATAATTTTAAGTTAATTAATTAATTTTTATATAAATAGTATACACACCCTTTAAAATATTACTTCTTCAGTAGGAAAGAATTGCACCATACAAGTGAAACTCTATTGCGTCCTTCGCATTAATAAACATTCACTAGAGTAGTAAAACACAAATGTTTAGTTTATAAATATAACACAATTATGTATTACAGTATAATCCCGATATAACGAGATGTTCTGAAAAGACCAGGGAAATTTGCCAATTGTATATGATGCTAATTTCATCCTATTTTTTAAAAAAATTTAAAAACGTAACCATAATTTTTTATATGTATTTAACAGTAGTGTGTATTGGAAAAAGCGTTGGTTTAATATGTACAATATGCAATATGCATTAAATAACATAAATTATATATCCAATTTCTTGTTATATCCATCTCTCTATATGCGATATTATTATAATATTAGAAAATAGTAAAGGGACCCGGAACCATAGAAATATAATATTAGAATAGACCTGTTGTTAAGTGTATTTAATTTATTAATTCATTTGGTATTTTACGAATTTTTAGTTAGCTTAAATATATAAATTAATTTTATTTACACATAGAAAGAATTACTTATGATTTTTTACTAATTTTTCCCTTTAGGTAATTTAGAAACATCGGAATGTCTACCCACGCAGATGCGTATTTTCTTTGTATGCAAAAGTGCAAAGTATTAATCGATTAATTTATAAATTTCATTAATCTTAGAGTTAGTGTTTAACTTCCGCCCATCAATTTGGCATTGATTATCGATATATTTCTCCGTGGACGTCTATTATAATTTGAATATTGGTCAGTTTGCCGGTCTATATAAATAATATATAAGTCATTGGCTGTACTCTATGCTATTAATCTAACAATTAAAACATTATATGCAGAGCATTATTCAATTGACAATTATTATATCTATAATTATCATAGATACATAACTATACTATCTTTGTTTAAATAAATAAAGTTCTATAAAAATGTATACAATATCTAATGATAATTATGGATAAGTACAAACATAGAAATTTTTTTTATGGGTACGAACAATTCTTTTAGAATAAATTGAAAAATTATTTTTAAAATAACTCATATAGATAATTAAGCTATATATATATACAGTTATACTTTTTTCCGTTATCCACCAACAAATATAGCCTTCTTGTTTGAATACATTTTGAAATTCATATATGTCTTCCTTAAACTGTGTATATAAAAACTGAGCTTCTAAATTATTTAATTAGAAGCAAATTAAAGCTAATTTTTAAAAAAATTCTATCATTAATTAGTTTATTTATTTTAGAAAAATTACAATATAATAAAAAAACAGATGTGAATATATAGATGATTTATATATTAGTGTATTTTTGAAATTGTCGATTAGTTGTCGAAAGTTCGATTACTTATGGATGTAAATATATACTTAAATTTTCTAAAATAACCATTTCTGTTTCTAGACTGTATAGATAATAAGTATTGTATCATAATTAATTCTTCCTATTATATAAACAATTTAAATTTCTTATTCGATTTCATAAAATACTAGATATGGTAAATTCATAGACATTACACTATATAACTACAACTAGATTTGCAATCTAAAATTAAATGCTTAGCCGGCGTGTTAGGCAAAAAACGGTAAAAAACTTTAAATTGAAGTAATATGCTTATAAGTTCAAATCAGCTAATCAAATTGAAGTTTTTTGCCTAACACGATGGCTAGGAATTTTAAATGCATTAATTTTAGATTGCAGATCTAGTTTAATGTATAGATATATAATGTCTATGGGTAAATTATATACAAATAAGCAAACTCTATTATTTTTCACAAAAGTGAAATAATTACCTATGTCCAACTTGAATGAGAATTAACGAATTTGAATTATTATTTGTAGAATGAGTTGAATAACCTACGTCGTCTTTTAATGACTTACATATATAAGATTTGCTTACTCATAAATACAAATTAGAATGGGGAAATGAATAATATAACTTTCCACACTCAAAACAAACAATAGACAAAGCCAACATAAGATTTATTTCTTTTAAAATCTCCTAGACATATTCAACTCATGAACATGGTGAATTTAGAAACATTATATTCTATTCTAAACAAAAAATTATACAGTTAGTGCGTGAGCCATCTAAACAGGTGTCGTACTCATGTACGATTCCAAAATGTTTTATTTCAGTCAAGTCAGTAACTATGGTTAGATGTTAACATGTACAGAACAAATTCAATTGTTGTCATAATGTAAACCTAAAATTTAAAACTGGAAACTCTAATTCTAAATGAATTACAGTGTTGGGGTTAGAGGAATCAAATAGAATAATAACACTATGAGTGGGACAAACAATAAGTGATATTAATTAAAAGCTAAAATATCCAACACTTTCTCAGAGTTGTACAATTATTAATAATAATAGCACTGAGTAGATTTATTCACTGTAAATAAAATGGGGAGGATCAAAATACAGATACCTGTACATCTGTAATGGACACACAGCAGGTACATAAGAGACACCATTCAAACAATAATAAAATACAAACAAATGTTAAAGAATTATAGATTGAGGTGTTCAAGTCTTCATATTATGATATATTATGTTGGACAGAGGGTCTTATTTTGGTGTATAACTTTGTGCGAAATCCTGACCCTTCTTAATATTCGCCCTCAATTCTGGCAAAGCAGAATTCAGAAGATGGTTTTCAAATTCGTTTGTTTTCGGCATGCCCATGTTCTTCTCAACTCCATTGGGCTACAGAAGAATAAACACAGGGTGGGTGATATAATATCTTCAAAGGAATACAACAATAATAGTGTCATTAAATATTAGTAATATTAATAGACTTATTATTATTTTAAAGTATTATACAAAAAAAGAAATTTGATACATAATACTGAGTGTCAATAAATTGTTATAATTACAAAGAAAAAATGTATTCATAAATGTTACACAATCCAGTAACCCAGATGATTTATATCGTTATGATGGAATATGAAGCAACATAAATTATTAATTATACGTCAGCACTACAATACGAAACAGAATTAATAATAAATGTCTAAATCTTCATTCACTTCTTTGTACATTAGCTAGAATTTTGTTTGGCAGTATTCCATAATATATAGCTACTAGAGATTCAAACTATAAGAAAAAATTCCTCTGCCAAAAATCGATATCTATTTATAGTTTTCATCTATAGCCACTCTACAAATCTGTTTTCTTCACCTCAATGCGTCCTTCTAGTGTAATAGGAGAAGAGAAGACTCAATATACGGAAAGGTATTTGGCAATCAAAGAGCTTTACTAGTAGCGGAAAACGACCTATAGAATTTCTTGACTAGAAAAGATTCACATTTCGCCATATTGTGATTTAATAAAAAAATGAACTATAGCCTATGAAGGATAATATAATAAGCGGAAATTTGGTAACACATAATCTTATGGTAATAAAATAATTGGTAATATAAATTTCTCTTGTGAAAATCCGTGACATTACAATCAGAAAAAATCTAATTAAATTATTAACTACAAATAAAATTGTGCCGCAAAATTTGGATTTTTATAATAAATATAAATCAAGAATACCATTTGATTTGAATTAATTCGGTTAAGAAATGTGAAAACGAAATAATACTTACAGTAAATAGTAATAGAAAATAGGGCTATGTTTAATTACAATTTTCAGAATCAAGTGTGTAAAGCTGTCAGCTTTGAGTATAGTTATGAAATTGATATTTGAATAATTGTCTATGAATAAAACTATGAATATTAATGTCTATATGATCATTTATGTCGATTCTCTTCAATGTATGTCTTATGACAAATAAATTTTATTTTCACAAAAAATTGAACTTTACTGATAAAACTGCGAATATATTAAAACCATTAAACTTAATTATTAATTTATCATTGTCACAATACAAATAATAATACGTATCTTCTACTCGTGAAGACTTCGACCCATGAAAGGACAAGGTGCATTTAACACTTTAAAATTAAAATACATAGAAAGTGTAGAAGTTAAATAGAGCAATCTATGTAACAACCACTTATCTACAAAAGTTACTCTAGTGTCCACAAGAGAGCCTATACCCAGACACGAAGAACCAACAACAACAACAAAGGAGTACACTAAACCCCTTAATTATCTCTCAGACATTGGACAGGTTAAATGCAACAATAATTCTACATCACAATAAAGTGAGAAGTACCATTGTCTTTCAAAGAGCAATACACCGACGCCGTCTAAATATTAAGATATGCACTGTTGGTGTTGACAACGTAGACAATAAAATCAATAATATGAATATCTGCCTACCCCCAGGAGAACAGGACACGCGAAAAATTCCGCATTTGTCACTTCAGATTTGACAAAAGTGCATTCGATGACCCCCTGACGTCCGTTCATGGCCCCCAAAAGGGATTCAACAAAGCGAGCACCAGCGTATGCCATGCTTAGAGTTGCAGATCCCTGAAAGGTAAAAACCGTGAATAAAATTAATAATTGAACAAAACCTCCAATAAACACTTCTTTGAAACTAGTCCCATAACTTACAGCTCCTGCTTTAGCCTCTACTACTTCGGTTCCGGCATTCTGGATTCTAGTGGTTAGCTCAGCACGTTCTTCCTGAAAAATGAAGACAAGAAATTATTTCACTAAAAATCTTAAATCCTCCACTATAATTATTATCATCTTTGAAAAAATGAGAGACAACTACGATCTACCACATTAATTAAAAAATAACCATGTTTGCAACTTATATACCGAGATTACAATAATTATTCTAACCAAGGTTTTGTTCGACGAAACACCTTGTTCTAAATCCTTATCAATACTTTTGGTTGGTTAGTAACATAGAATGACATGATCTCATTTTCCTTTATAGAGTCAAGATTTGCGGATTATTTCAATGGAGTGATAATCCACAAAACAGTTACAGTGTGGTGGTCAATCATATAGATTAGTAATATCATACACTATTTACGAAAAGTAAGAATAATGTAGAATTCAAAACAAAATGTGTTAACAAATTTGGTTATAAATAACAGTGAACCCGAAATAATTTGGATTAAACATACCTTAGCTTCGACTTTTGTATAGTACTAGGTGATGTAAATAGACTAAATTTGTACAATGACATTAATCGCAGAAATAGGTTATCTAATGTATACAAAATACTATTTTAATGAACCCTGTTATGTCGAAATGGTATAATTACTAATATATGTGAAAACGTAGGATCAAAATACTAAGTATTATTAGTCAAAATGACGGAAAAGTGTGTTAGCTCTCATCACAAAAAGAAATGATATACCATAACTTGTGTTAGCTCTTACGAAAATAATTTCTGATTTGAACTAACTATCTTATCCTAAATGGCTAAATAAATTGATGCCTATAGTAGAAACAACTTCATAATAATAATAACTAATGTAGTGTAATAATTATTACACTCCAACTGAACTTTTTAGATATAAACTGATTATTTCGAACAATTATTTACATATAATGTAACTTCCACAAAACTTAGTTAGCTTAAATCAGATAATATTTTCGTAAATTTTACAAAAATTATGGTATATCATTTCTTGTTGTGGAATGAGCTAATTTTGGCTAATGATAATATCACACATTTTAATTGAATATGTACATTATTTTATTTATCGTTCGTATGATCGACATATGATTATGGGCGCGCGCGACCTACTCTATATGTACTATATATGACTTCACTAAACTTGCCAGTTGTGTCAGTCACATTTAAAAACAATAGTATTTTATTTAATATTCCCTATCGCATTTTGTAGCGATGTCTTGAACCAAATCCCATACATTGATATACACACCAATGTAGATTAATTATTGATTAAAAAGTCAACGAATTAGTTGATTCAATATAATATAGATTTTAATTATCAACTGTTCAAATGATTGACTGTTAATGATTACCATTAACATTTGTATGGATGATAAAAGTGCTCGCTTTACTAAAAAAAATCTACAATAGAAATGTCTTTGAATCTAACGTTCTGTTATAAGTCTGACAATCAATTCAAATCAATATCAATTTACATTGAAGACATTTTATACGTACTGATTTTATATAACAAACGTAATTTTTTTCTTCAAAATATTAAAAATAATTATTGTTTAAATGACAGCATTAAACTTTTGTTGCTAATACCAACGTTTTTGCATAAAAAACATATTTCTCATCTTTAGCACATTTACTATTAACCGCTTCCTTACGGTCTTCATGGACAGAAAAATTACTTCTCCAAACGGTTATATAAATTCAAATTTGTTAGTTTAGGGTTCAAATCGGTCAAAGTTTAGGGTTCGTTATCAGTGCAGAAGAATTAGGAGAATAATGACGAAAATATGCAATTTTTTAAACTTTATATTTCGAAGTCTGTAATAGCTGCGGGCTTGAAATTTGGCTTCCTGATTAAGTCGGGGCTGCCCTACAAGATGCACTTACAATTATTCCAAAACATTGAACCTTTTTTGAATAATAGCTGTTACAAAATTGTCTAGTTTGAGGTTTCAATATACCTAGTGTGGGTATAGCACGTATGTCATTGAACATAGAAAGCTAACAACCTCCCATCATGGATTTAGGTACTATTTCATCTCAATTGATAGCTATTGGAAATTCACATAATATTCAGTACAACTTACTTTAAATGACACTCAACTGGTGGACGTATGAAAACTCTGACGCAAAATCACTACCTACTATGTAACTAAACAAAAAGAAAGATTTCACAGTGATTCCCGAGAGAATCGATATTGTATTCTCACAAAAATAATCAACACTATATAAATGTTACTATGAATGGTACTCACTGGTGGAAAGGATACAGAAGGAACACATTGAGAGATAAGGGGAATAATTGTGACGCCGGAGTGACCTCCTATCACTGGAACATTGACTTTGCTAACGTCCAATCGCTGAAAATGTAATAAATTGATGATTTACAAAAAATGTTTTACTCTATTACAATATAATATTGGGATTAAAGTTAGGACAATCCATTGCGTTTTTCTACAACACATATGTATGTATATCATATATAAATTCATCGACCAAAAGAGAGAAAAAATGGTATAGCAAGAGAACGTATCAATGTATTCTAGATAAGTCAGAAATATTAAGTTAAAAATACAACAAACATGTAGATAAGTAGTAAATAATAATTGGCGAATAGGAAAAGTGAATTAAAAATGCTTAAAGTTGGTATCGATTTATTAGTTATATAAATATCCTTATGTTGCTGTAAAATATTATTTGTTGAGCAAATATAGAAATATTTGTTTTCTGAATATCAAAGGTAAAATCGTGTTGTAAACAATAGCAATTGGCAATATTTTACGAATAATTTTCTTTGAAAATATTTTTTGAAAACCAAAGATTTAAGATTACCTTAGCCTCCGCAATGAAGGTACTGGAGCGGACAACATCTAGGGTGGTAACTCCAAAGAGACGAGACGGGTCAAATACATTATACTTCTTCAGAATTTCTGCAGCAATTGGAACAGTGCTGTTGACAGGATTAGTGATTATACAGATCATTGCTTTGGGGCAAACCTGAGCGCTTGCAGCTACCAAATCAGCCACGATAGATGCGTTTGTGTTGAACAAGTCGTCGCGAGACATGCCTAGTTTCATCCAATATAATAATATTATTAAAAAGACTATCAAAAACTTACACATTTGTATTGGGGTTAAATGGAGAAAAATTCTAAATATATACCTATATAACGAAGCTAGTTTGAATAAAAATCATCAGTGTAAACTTAAAAATGCTACAAATATACTACAGAAAACTTATTTTAAATATCTATTATAAGTACTAATAACTACTAAATAATTAATTTGATATAGATCAATGAGAATGATATAATCTGTCTATTATACTATTATAATTTCTTAAACGACACATTGTGTAGAAATAAAAATTAAATGTGTACTGTATCTATTCTAAATAAAAATAGGATTATAAATAATTTTACATAAGAATTCGTCAGAATGTCCTAATCAACATTATCTGAAGGGCTCGGGTAATAAACATCATTTATTTATTACAAAAATTATAATTTTGAATAAAGTTTTGAAAGTGATTGAACCAACATAAATTATTTTTTCTATTAAAAAATATCGATTATATAATTATTATTTTACACTAAATGGTTAATTATTTACTAGAGGATTTGGGAAATGTCTAAAATTCCAACAGTTCCTAATAATTTAGTAGCTATATTTGATTGATTATCAAAGAATAGCATAAAAATTACTTTTAAAGTGAATATTTTATAATGTGATAAGCAAGGCTGATTTGCGGGATGATTGATTGCAGTGAGTACAGGATTCAACCAAAATCTCACTAAACGTGATACAGAGAACCCGATTAGTTTGAAGATATAGAGCGAAGTCTGTACGAATTATACTAGCGAATGAAGGACCTATCGATAACTATGTAATTAAAAATAAAAGTACAAACCAAACTATCAATAAAGGAAAGATTAGTAAGTTTGTTTTAGATCAAGGAATGCACATGTTTTACTTCATGACATTAAACCCCAGAAAATAACTGAATTAATATTATTTCACTATTCAATAACCATAAATTGAAATAAAATGACAACACAAATAAATAATCCTATAGTAGTATTGCTTTACTTAACTATAGTTAGAACGATTAAAAATAAAATAATTACTCATTAAAAAATAATTTAAATTAAATATGTAATTATGATTAGAATAACAAGTAATTATTTCAATACAGATCTTTTTTTAAAATCTAGTACGGATAATGTTTATATAAAGATGTGTATAAATATGATTAATAAACACGTTTAAAAAATGTATATACCTGGCTTTCTGGGAACACCAGCAGGAATAACCACAACATCGGCTCCAGCCAGACAGTCATGGAGTTGTTCTTTTCCTGAATAACCAGTCACTTCAGCCTTAGTCTCAATGTGGCTGAGATCACAGGCAACACCTGGAGCATGGGCGATATCAAAAAGTGCAAGTTTGTTCACCTGTGTAGACTTTTTAAGGAGCAGACTCATTGGCTGACCAATACCCCCGCTCGCTCCCAAAACAGCTATCTTTGAGGAGACCTAAAAATAATAATAGTCCTAAATATGAAAAAAAAAACTGTTGACTTTGGTGAAGTCTTATTGTTTGGTTAATGAATTGAAATAAATATTTATAGAACTATAAATCGAATAATGTACTGGTAATTTTAAATATATTGTAAAATTATTATTAAACATAAAACTTCAAACATAAAACAGGTCCGTAGGAGGCTGTCGGCCCTTGGATTGACCAATATATTACCAGGCTAATACTTATGAATAAATATTAATATATACCTTTGTAAGAGTCACATGGATGTATCAGTGCATTGGAAACGTCTTACTAAACCACTATGATAACAATTGCACTATTATTACTTCTAGAGACAGAAATTTCACTAGGTATAGAGTCAAACAACCTTCCAGGCCCTGGTACATAGCCCAACCAACATGAAAAAGCTTCCTACATGGCTGAAAAATGTATTATCAGTTTTCATGTTGTATTTATACAATGAAAGGCAATAATGAAATTAAAACTGGTGTATTTAATAGAAACGTAAAATGTCCTACTAAGAAAATAAATAAATAAACAGAAAATCATTTATACATTATTCACATACAAATCTTTAGATTAATCATAATGGCTAAAAGAAAACGACTGAGATGAGTATTGCAGACTTTAATTACAATTAGGAAACTTTATGATTACTATCATATGAAAAGTTCAAATCCCCTTTTGGAATTACTTTCATGACTATAGAAAAATAAAGAATTTTTAACCGATTTATTTCACTTCTATCAAAGTATAAATGCTTTTTACTGCTTCATATGTTTTCAAATAATGTAATCTACTAGCAGATGTGATCAAAAATATTATCATTTTTAGGTAAAAAAATAATTGTATGACAAATCTTTGAATATATTATATTTATAAAAAAAATAGAAATTACATTTAAACTTCAATTTACATTAAATATTTATAGAGGAGGGTCAAAAATATTTGTCTATAAAAATTTTGCATAACAAATATAGTTTATTATATAATTAAAATTCACTGATTTAATTTTACTACATCGATTTCTATTGGTTTAAATTTAAATGTCTAAACATTGCATACTATGCAGATTAATTTTAATAATACAAAATTACTTTTATGTGTGTGCTGTTGAGTTAGTGGCAGGCTACTCAAAATTACTGGTTATGAAGTTACTTGTGAATCAAGGTTTATGATCCATCCTTTAATTTGAAAACATCAACACATTGAGATAAACAATTGTAGAAAAAAATGCTCATGTATAGTGATGTACTGATGCACTGATGTATAGTATATACAATTTTCCCAATAGCAATACTTCTGATTTGGTTCTCTGCTTCTTATAATAACTTTCTACATTTGTCATTTAATAAATTACTTTTATTAAATAATTTTAACTGCCCTGTTTGAAAAGTAAAGTATGTTTGTAAACTAAGTAATTTGATATTCCTAAATAATTTCCAATAATTTTTCTTCAAATAATTATAATAAAATGGAATCTCTTGAATATTTTTTAATAATTTCAATATGTCTGACTTTTGATATTGATTTTAGTCTGTTACTAATTGATATAATAAGTGTTATTTTGGTATACAATTGTTGTTCATTTTACATAAAAGAAATCAATAGTCTGTCAAAAATAGGTTATCTTATTATGAATAAGAAAATAATCAGAGTTCTATAAAATACTTTTTAATTTATTTTTACACCTATCAATCATTTTCATACCCAGCAAAAAATGTCTGAAAAAATAAATTAAATTTCAAGTCATTTAAATAGGTTAAATGGAAATAACAAGCATTTTGGAATATTCTTTAATGGAACATTTAGCATACCAATTTACCTGAGCAAAAAGCAATGCTGTTTTACTACAAGCAAATTTGTAAAAATGTGTTATGTTTTTTTAAATAGATGTACAGAAAACTTGTAATCAGATGACATTATGGATCAGTCCTTGGTAAAATATAGAGGACATACTTATTGTTTAATTTGAATTTTCATGTTATCATTGATAGCTATTGCAATTCCCTCTTGAGCAATGTAATAGATGAGCAGATGCTTAGCTTACCTACCAATCCCCTTTCCTCAAACTTTGACATGGTTGAGTAAGTATCTAATTAATTTATAACATAAAAATGTATAGTGTATTTCAAATGTTTACCCCTACTTTATATATACATATATACAAATTTTCATAAAAATTATCATAAAATGATATGTTTTGCATAAATATAATTTATACCTAATAGTACCTAGATAATTGTATATTAGATTATAATTAGCTGAACATGCCTACTTGGTCAGCATAGTCTAGAAATCTGAGGCTTAGAATGCAGGATAATGTATCTCAGGAAAAGAGATAGAAGAAGTATGTATGGGTATTGAGATGAAATGCAAGTGTCTATGCAGCATATAATGCTTAAAAGCATAATTTTTTTACATGGCATACAAGAGAAACTCCATTTCAGTGTGGAAGGTAGGGGGTGTATGCACTGTAAGAACCTAATCACTAGTTAAGCCCTTGATTGCATCCAAGTTTCCAATACACAGATAATAATAAATTGAAATATTTTTCTATGATAAACAAAGTTAATATATTATAAACCTATATATAGGTATACTTTCATATAATTATTATAAATTTGCTATTTATTTGAATTTACATTCTCAATCTCTGCTAAAAAAACAATTTTATCAACAATTATATATTTGTAGTGAGTATATATATATAAAGTACATTTCTTTTTGATATATACATTAAGACATTGAATCTTAAGAAAAGATATTACTTTCATTAAGTTAATTGTGGGGATGGGGGGCTTTAGGACACTTCAGTCCCCTTAAAAAATTATGACACTGTACAAAAATTTACAAATAGCTTAATAATTGTTTTGAAATAGCTGACTAGTTTTGGAATAAAATGCATTCATTGAAAAATAAAAAATAGTTAATATAGCAACTTGATTAAGTAAAGAATTCATCAGCCAAGCAGAATCAAGAATTTTAATTTAGATTGTTTTTGATAACTGAAATAATACATATTATATTGATATAGATTATAATAAAAAGATTTTAGTTAATTAGTTATGCATACCTGACATAAATAAGATAATTTCATCTGTAGTTATACAGCCAGTGTAGGATGACAATAACAAAAAAAGTCTGTATTATACTGCTGCTCTGCAAAAGTCCATATTTTTTTATATCAAGTCCTCCCAATCATCTAAAAAATATATTTTGGTTTGAGTTAATTTTTTTTTTTTCAGTATTAGTATTCTATTTCTGACATTTTCCCATCAAATCATATTACTATTATCCAAATTTAGAATTTCAACATGGAAGTGGAATATTCAGGGTCCTGCATGGAGTTAATAGCATTTTTAAAAACATTAATTGAACAGGACCTATCAAGGGCAATATGTGATAGCTGCTACCATCCAGTCTGAATTACGTATTAAACCTTTTCTGCCAATTTTTCAGTGGATTTCTCTGTTGATTTCGAATTTTATTTATAATATATAATAATGTATGCATTACTGCCAATTTCTCTGCTGATTTTAAATTTTATGTAAAAATAATATATTTAATAAAATTGGCAGAAAAGGTTTATTAAACATGTTTTGCCATTTTATTAAATATATAATTGTTACATAAAATTCAAAATTGGCAGAGAAAATCAGCAGAGAAATCAGCAGAAAATGTTCTGTATTCCATGTACCCCAAGGAGGATATATATATATCAGGGCATTTTTATGGCAATTATTGACAATATCTTGTGATGTCAAACCCCATGCATACAATCAGGAATTTCTTTTAATAATAATAGGAAAAGCAAAAATATATGACAAACAAAAAACATCGAATGCAGCCATAGGCTGTGATACAAGTCATTAGAAAGGGAATTGTGTACTATTTTGTGTTCTATTATGTACCCCTTGTTGTGCAGGGACTGCCTTATGATTATCTTATCATTCTAGTTATTTTATAAGTATAAAACTTATAATTAATATGCTTAAATTAAAAATATAGAAAATAACCATAAATATATAGTAAATCAATTTCTATTCATTAAAATACTAGATTTAAAAACAAATTCAAGAAGATTTACAAAAAATATAATATACACAACAAATAGAAAAATGCCTTTTAGTACTTTATATCTATACACAAAAAACAAATTGATTTTTATCACCTGATTCGAAACGGAAAAGTTTCTGAAGCTATAATTTAAAGCTGAAACAACATGTTTGCTGCAAAATGTCTTCCCAAAAGCATGCATGTTATTTTTCGATTTTTTTAGATTAGATATAACATATAAAACATAAACGAAACTGAAAGATTTAGATAATTAAATTTCATGTATTTTAAACTTATTATTTCATTTAAAACGTATTTAAATATTTAATATTTAACATTAATCGTTTCATCATCATAAACCTTATATTTGAGAAAAAATTTACAAATAATTTACAAATAAAGGTAGAACCCTAGGCATGAAC
>JAUZNC010004896.1:0-36197 GCA_034780395.1 Vannuccia rotundouncinata | reverse complement strand
CTTTCTTTTGATACTCAACTCTATTCTTCGTCACCTAAACTAGATACCATTTCATTTGGTATATTAGACATGTTGATATAAATAGAATATATATTCTGAATGACGTAAAATTGCGTAATGCTAATCTGAGACTTGTTGCCGGTCGATACACACCCCTTGAATATTTACATGCAGTGTCACACCGGACCTGCGGGAATGTGCTTAGACGAGTAAGTTGGAGATTCCACCTAATTTATTTATTTATTTATAATTACAAAAGTATTAATTCAGATAATTCAGTCAACTTTTCCATTTCGAGATCTTATAGAATATATACCTATACAAATATATAATTAACTAAATAATTTAGCTAAGAAAATATTATTTAGCATTATAACTTTTCCATTTGGTTTGAAGGAATTTGGAGATGAGCCTCACCACGCAGACCCTGTCTCCCCTGTTATCGACGGTGCGGCTCCAGATCTCAACGGCGCGGCCCCAGTCTCAATGGTGCGGCTCCAGATCTCAACGGTGCGGCCCCAGATATCAACGGCGCGATCCCAGATCTCAACGTTGCGGCCCCAGATCTCAACAGCGCGGCCCCAGATCTCAACGGCGCAGCCCCAGATCTCAACGGTGCGACTGCAGATCTCAACGGTGCGGCCCCAGATCTCAACGGCGCAGCCTCTGTTATCAACGGCGCGGACCCTGTTCTTGCTGGGACTTGTGTTATATGTTACACTTATGCTATCGCTATGGCAGCCGTGCCGTGCGGCCACACACAATTTTGCCATATTTTGTCGAAGTTCCGGATCTTCAACATGGTATCGGGGATATCCGCAGGCGCGCAGCATGCGTAAGGGATGGTCTTCATTCTCCTCGATCCACTCTAGCAGATTCATAAAGAATCCCGGATTAAATTTTTCAAATCGGTAAAATCGCGGAAAAGTCAAACCTTTAAAGT
The DNA here is from genome assembly GCA_034780395.1 of Vannuccia rotundouncinata. NCBI lineage: Eukaryota > Metazoa > Platyhelminthes > Proseriata > Coelogynoporidae > Vannuccia > Vannuccia rotundouncinata. Next base: position 35,254 of record JAUZNC010004896.1, on the reverse strand, counting down.
TGAGCTTTTTATTCCACTGAGCATAAGAAATAATGCGTTTAGTATTCTTCTTCTTCTCTTTAATATCCGCATAGGGCAAGATGGATAGTACTGCATACTTGAAGCAGTTTTCCTGGTTCCTGTTGTTGATATTTAAAACAACATTCTGTGCCTTGGGCCTTGGGCCTCTGTGGGAGACTGCAACGATGAGGTATGCTGTGATAGCGGGTGATCCTCATGTAGAACCATTCCACAGTCTCAATGATGCAGTTGGAGCCATTCTAAATAAATTCTTCGACACGTCTCAAGAGTCCGGCGATTACATCGTCTAAAAACGTGTCACTCGACACAACCATGGTTAAAGGTGAAAAGATTTCCTTCTTAGAGAGAAGAATATTTGCGGTGTTGGGATCAATCTAAAGAATCCTCAGGGCGAAAACAGGTTGAACCTTGCATTCATGCATCCATTGAGTAGAGTTAATACGGTACGTTGGATGTCCTCTCGGAAGGATAATAGGAACTTAAGAGGTTGAATTGGGTGACTAAAGGCTCGAATCTGATTTAACACACCGCACCTTCCATAGCTGAGCGGTTCTGGAAGCGATGTACCATTTCGTTCTGATAATCCTCCATCACAGGAAAAAGTTCTAAGAAGCAGGTCCATCGGTGAGTATGGTGATCTGAATATTCTCGGAACAATTGTGAGCATTGCCCACACTTGAAACTCCCCCTTCCTTGGGGTAGATGAAGAGAATGTAAAGGCTGAAATAGATGACGATTTCAGAGAGGCTTGTACTTCTGGTGTGACGGCAGGGGTTGGGGATTGTAGAGAAGTCGTTGTTGAAATAGGTGCAACAAGAAATTCCTCCAAGTCGAAGTGAACTGAAACTGACGAAGCAGGTAGTTGCGATGCCGCAGTTCCAGAATCCAGTCTGCAAAAATATGATCCATGCTGGGAAAGGCTGCTTCTACTGACGGTGGAGATCGTCACGATAAGTCAGAGTAGACAGCAGGTTGAATAAATGTTGCAAATACATTCTGAACTGAGGGTGCAGGTATTCGCGATGTCTCAGTTCTAGAATCTAATGGGCCTCTTATTACCTCTATTAATTCCATCCATTCGTTGTCCGGTATCCAGAAGGCTGCTTCTATTGACGGTGGAGATCATCGCGATAAGTCAGAGTAGGCAGCGGGTTGAGTGATTGGTGTAGTTGAAGATACATTCTGAACTGAGGGTGCAGGTATTCGCAATGTCTCAGTTCTAGAATCCAATTACCTCTAATAAGAGGTTGTAACAACTGGAAGTGAAGAGGAAAGTTTTACTCTGAGATCTAGAGGCTCCTTGCTGAGTAACGCTCCGGAGATCCGAGCGGTTGAGAGAGATGGGCATATCTTGAGGTCCAGAGACTCCTCTATATGAAAAGCTTGGATCCACCCGTCGAAATCCTCCCCCGAGAAATCCGCAAAATAACATTCTGAAATTGGAGACATCGTATTGAGGAATCGATCCACGATCTACCGCGAAAATCAAGAATCCCCAACGACTCTGGCACGAATGTGAGCTCAACTGACTGCTCTTGAATAGAAGAACTCATATTCTAAAATAAAATAAATAAAAATAAATATAACAAGTATTTTATACTAATAGAAATTTGGGCATGGCAACTGGGCCATAATTATGATTTTATATTAATATTGTCTGAATTTATAACTATTAGAAATTTGGGCAGGACTCCTGGGCAATTACATATTTTTAAAATTATTATATAAAAATATTATAAGTATTTGAAACTAATGAAAATTTGGGCATATCTTACTGCACTTATGTATTGTTATTAAAAATTTAAACAGTAGTAATTCTTTTCATACAATCCGTCATAGCCATTTTATACAAATATCCTGCCAACTATTATGAACAAGAGTAATCTGACATAGCTTAATAAGTATACTGATCAATAGCTGACATGGAACTCTACACACATTCGTCTTAATGGTTTACGCTCTTGCGCCCGCCATTAATAGGGTATATAAACCACACCCACAGTCTCATCCCAAGGCGACATCATAAATTAAACTTAATTAAAGTATATGTACGCATGGTAAGATTATATTAGAACTTTGCATTGCCATACTGTGTCTCATTAGTTAACTAATTAAAATATTGAAAAATGTGTGCAATATATACCTTCAAAAATATCAAAAATAGATCTAAATAAATAAAATTTTGAAAATTTTGTGAAAAAATTGTTTACTTTATGTAATTTTTTAATATTTTAATTTGAAATATTTTGAACATTTTTAAAATTTAAAATTTTAATTTAAAAAAAAATATTGTTTTAAAAATATAAATAATTAAATACCGCACTTACTCTGAATGGATAATGGGATGACACAAATATACACAGAAAAATAACGATGAAAATAATATTGAAGAGAGCAGCATGGAGACAACCTATGCAAAGCTCGTAAGAAATGTGAATGAAAACCGCAACTTAGACACCTCCTTATATAGCATAATACTCGATTCTCATTCGTCAAAAGTTTAACTAGCGTGGGTGCAGGAGGGCTTCTCTCTCGACCAATCTGCATCGAGAAAAAAAGCGTTACAGATCTCGTCCTTTCCTACTACTATCATATATTTGAATTACGGTAAAATCCTGCATATTTTTTTATCGTTATATATAGTAATATCATTTTGTTATCCTATAACCTATTAATCGTATATACTGAAACAGATGTTATATTTACCAGACATAAAAATAGGCTAAAGATTACTGTTCGTTCAACTAGAATCAATTAGAAATCATATAATTGAAGTTTTTTATTTGCTTGGGGCTACTATTTTTAAATAAAGATTAATTGGTTTTAATAGTAACTATTTATAATCACTTCATAAATAGAAAATTATATATAATTACTTTAAATAATATATATATTCAAATAATAAACTCTTTGGTGCCACATTCTGCTCCTATAAAAGTAAAATTCGTACAATAAGAACACGTCTAAAAACTTATACCCCTTCGTCGCTTAAAGAACATCATCTACGAAAATTGACTTTTAAAAATGTACTTTACCAATGTTCCCAGAATAAGAGAATATGCTTTTCAATATTATTTAGCATTAATCAAAAGGACAACAAAATCCTTAAAAAACATTGAAAAATCCTCAAAAAACTCTGAAAATAAAAATTTCCCCGAAAGACATTCCTTCATATACCCAATCTTTAAAACAAGAAGACTATCGCAAGCCGAAAACGATTCAACTTCAAGCAATTTTTTGTTTGTTTTAAATCCACCACAATTATCACTCAGTAAATCTTCACTATTGTCTAATATATGTATATTGTTCCACATTTTGAAAGTATCCAGCTTTTAATTTTGTCTTATTTTCGACACAAAGATTAATTTAACTTTATAACCAAATAAGCGATTATTAAAATTAATCCAATTATTATTATCATAACATGGTCGTCAATACTTTTCTTAGATTTATAAATTAGCTCACTTGAATTAGAATGATGCACACTGAATCTTTTTGAGATGTATAATGTAAAAGCTTTTCATCTGTGACTTGATAAAGGTGGGCCAGGGATTAGCGGAAAAATGGTTGTTTCCATAATTTCAGATATTCTTGCCTTTGTAGAAATGAGATATTGTGAAGAAGTCTGTCGCGTAGCAAAGAAAGATGTAATTCAGTGAAGATGTCTAATATTAGTAAACATATATTGTTCTGGTTCAACCGTAAGCTAGCTATGAAAATGTAGAATGAAATTAACGATTTGTGTGCCTCCTTATATATATTATTAATCCTCGTTCTCCTTAGTGAAAATACTGAACGCTGAATAGCGGGAGGTGGGGGAGGGAGAGCGATAACTAAAGGGGTAGACATAATTATTCAATACTATACTCATGTGTTAATCAAGAAAAAAATTGGCAAATCAATGTATAGCATATTTTAATTACCTAGTAATTTATAAAAAATTAATTTCATTTTATTAAAGTTTTTTTTATAAAATTGTTTTTGTTTTACCTCTAACGTATCCTTTGTAAATGATTTCAGCATTATTGTATGGCAAACCCATTTGTCGACAAGCTACCTTGGCGGCTTTTTCGTCAAATAATTCATCACAAACGCTTCCAGCAAAATCGTTTTTTCGAACTATAAGGATTCCGGTGTATGGGTTTGATTTCAGTTCCAAGCGAAGTCTCATTGAAGCTGTCAATCATATCCAAATTTTGAAATTAATCGGATAAAGTTGAAAATGTTATATACAGGGTGAAGCAAAAATACGAGCCGAAACAACAAAATCTATTGAAGCAGTATGAACGTATGTAAGTATAATATATTATTTCAACGCTCAATAAATGATTAAATCAAATCAACAACAAGAATAACGTTTTTTCAAGTTTACAATCCAAGAACTATAATGAAAAGGTGACCCTGTTCGAAGAATGCAATTATGCAAATTTAATTTATACAACAAGAAGCAGATTATGCTGCTAGAATATTGCTTTTAGATTAAGCCGTTTTTCACGTAAATGGATATGTAAATCGTTATATCACTATTTGACCCCACGAAATGCTCATGCAATTATTGAAAAACCTTACGATAATGCCTACGTTACAGTTTGATGTATGGTGTCCAAAGTAGTATTCGAAAGTGATCTCTGTGAGAAAAATCTGATTGGTCGAGAGCATTGAACAAAGACCTTACACTTCACGCCTCCTCCGACTCCAGTAAAACTATATCTCCGCACCTTTACATGTTAAATTATTTTCCGCACGTTTACATGTTAAATTTCCGCGCGCATCTTTACTGGTTAAATTCTTATCCAATAGCAGTTCAGTTAATTCAAAGTAAAGAGATTATGCGTTTGGATTATCGTCCGCAGGATTCGTTTCCAAAGTAAAATTAAATCGTATTTAAGCGATTAAAGTACAGGAAAGGCCTTATTGTCCGGCCATGAAACCCAAAAAAATCACCATAAACGTGCAATGTATAGCATAGAAAATGTTTTTGCAGATATGAATAGCTGTAACAATGTAGTTTATGAAACCGACGGATGACAAGCTGTCATGTTTGGGCAACTCTCTAGAAACAAGATGGTGTCCAATAGGGCCGCCGGATTTACTAAATTTTTACTATAGTACTGTTTTCCTATTTAATTATTATTTAAAAAATTGAAATTACCAATTTATGTGTTAAATTATTGAAAAATGCATAAATTAACATTTATTGTATTATTCCCACTAAACGTGCAAGCCTTGCGAATACTTATTGAAGAACTACTTCGTCCACTTATTGAAGCTGACATCAACGAAACAGCAACATTTAATCAGATGATAAGCCATGTTGCTGCTAAAAGCAGGATTGCAAAACTTTGGGCTGATATATTGGTCAAGGCAGTTTTGATTATGATAATGTTCATATATACGTGGCGAGTGAGAAGCAGAATGGTACTTACATATTTGCAGTCTAGCGGAAATGATTCCTTATTTCTTTGCGGCAGGACATGTAAATTATGCAAGGTATGCTCTTTATTACCTACGTCCAATGGAAGGGCTCCCAGCTGTAGTGCTCCAACAGTCATGCGACACGTCCCAGGACGATTCAACAGCATTTGGAGTGACATGTATATTGAGACTACATTCATGCGGTATGGGCATGGATAGCGTGGAATCATAAGTATTACTTTGAAAATGAAGCATTGCAAGCCTGGGCACTTAGTCAGCATCTGTGTATCCAATTTGAACAAGACCTGGAGTCACTAAGTGAGAATGAACGACCACGTTTTGAAATCCACAAAGAAGAAATGAAAAGGAGGATCGCGGCAAATAATAGCAACCGTGAAAGTATTGGAAGAGGTTGGATGAATGTACACACCAAATAAAAGAGTTTGAAAGTGGATGGCCAAGGTCATTTCATAAAACAATCAAACGACAAGTGAAGACACAAGCAGTGTCCAAGAAGTTTGTGAACACAGGGGAGGAACGTTCGTTTGATACAGACTTAATCTACACAAGGGGGATAGGTCTTCAAGCCAGCGGTAGAGACATTGACTTCAACAACGTTCTGTCATATGAACTGGCACCAGTTCCAACAGCTATGTTCACAAAATCGGGTCAACAGAGAATTGCACAACTATTCTCCAGGCAGATAAAAAAAGTATTGTGATTGATGGATCTGCCGTATTTTACATTGTGATTTGGTCAAAGACAAAAACAGTCAATGACTATTTAGTCAAGTTCAGACAATACATTTAACGAAAGCTTGTTGAGTACAATGTGTACCATGCATTCAATAGGTATCGCGACTTCAGCACAAAGAGTGCAAGCAGATTCGATCGCGGAGGAAATTTGCGGATTCACAAATTATCGCCGAGTGTGGAAATTTCTTAATGGAGTGAGGTTCTCACAGTTCCAGAGAACAAAAAACAGCTTAAAGCCCTTCTTTGTGACGATTTGTCATCGAGAGTGTCGTTTCTTGCAATAACTACAGGTGTACTGCGTAAACTGGTGGTAATAGTCAAAGATGGACCACCTGTAGAAATCACAGACAGCGTCAAAATACGACGTGACGACATGCACACAAGTCATGAAGAAGCGGACAACATCAGTGTGCAACAAATGTTTGCAACTAATCAGGGGGTTATGATCATAGCCGATGACACAGATGTGTTTATCCTATGGGTTCATTTTAACCATTGCCGGACTATTAATTTCCAATTTTATGTTATTAACCGCCAAAATTACCGCGGTATTAAATATAGGCATGTAAGTATCTGGATGATCGACGCCTAATGGCTGCTATTGTAGTTAATGATACATATAATGTATATATTTAATATATATAATAATATATGTCGTCTCTCCAATTTTTGTGAAATTTTCAAACAGCTGTCTTATTGACACCTATTGATTGCTATCTGTGTTAATGACACGTTTTTTTTTAACTTATCCACAATTCGTGTAAAATATTGCCCAGGAATTAATTTTTTTTGGCGGTGAATTCAAATTTGTATAGTGTATAGCGATAAATTTGTATAGCGATGTGCGCGTTACTTAATTACATTTATTTCGGCTATAGAGTATCAGATTAGTACCACTAGTACTATATTGCATATTATGGGGAAATAGATTTTTTTATTAAAAATTTGATTAATTATAGTCATCGATACTTAATTGTCACTTATTGATTTTTACCAATACTTTGATTTTTATCAACAGTAAGAAATTTCATTATTTTGAAATGCTATTAAAAGTAAATAACATATGGAGAAATCAATTTTACAATTATAAAATAGTTTAATTATTGTTATCGATACATGATTGGCATTTATTGAAATTTACCAATACTTTGATTAGCACTTATTGATTTTTATCAAGACAGTAAGGGATTTCATTTATTTTGATTTCAATAAATTAATACTAATTAACATATTAGTATGGGAGCAAAGGGTCACTTATTGTTCGCCGTTTCCCATTTTATGAAAGAAGCAAGCAACATACATTTTTAATGGGTTTTTATATGTAGTTTTCGAAAAACAATGTTGTCACTTTCTATTTCCGTGCAAACATCAAAATATGGACGTCCAATCAGCATTTAATTTACTATTATCATAAGAAGGAACCCTTTTAGAGCATATAATGTGTTATGGAAATATAGAAAATCACCCTTTACGTATCAGAAAATGACATTAAATAATATTTTAAGTCATTATATTTTTTACTATACATCAGGGAATCCTATAAACGAGCCAGGAAGCGAAAAGCTATCTATCTAAATAAAATTACTGCTGTACATACAATTACCCCTCAAGTTCTTCAATTCGAGTCAGAGCTCGAGTTCACAAGACTTTTGTATATGAATAAATCTGAAACAGTCCATATACCAAGCACGACGTCAAACTTTAGGGGAATATATGGAAAACCAAAATCAAACGGAGAAAGTACGGATGCGTTTTAAAGTGGAACGATTTTTGCAAGATGAGCTTGAGAATTTTGAATGGATGGACATTTGATGGATCTTTCAAGACCTTGTAGGCGTTTTTTTCTAATGGTTTATTAGAGGTCAGCGTCAATTGTTGGAAAACGGTCTTCGGTATGCGCACAAGTTGTCATCTACTCAAAATTGTCACAGAGACAAATTAAGCGACACAAAAAGACGACGCAAGTAACGAGATTGTCACATGAGCCATTACCATTACAGATCGGTGTCGGTCTCATTGTACACCAATAAACGCGCCAGAGTTAGAGTTGCTTTCCATCAAGAGACACATCATGCTAGTCCAACAAATATACATATTGACGCTACAAAAACAAACCAATTTCTGTGGAGAATTTTTATAAACTGGAGATCTGTTACTTTCTAAAAGGCAGGAAAGATTTTTTTGCCGAACGTGATTACACTTGGTTACTGACAGCGGGTTTAGGTGCTTTAGATAACCAGAAAAATCGCTGTCTTATTTTTGGAGTGCCCAGAAAAGTATTCTTCATGAACGTCCTAAAAACATTACCTATATATGTGTGCTATCATTTTTAGATTTGCCAGCAACCGAAGTCTCTTTAATCTTGACAATGCTTAAAGATATGGCAAAGAGAAAGAAATATTTAAATGGAAATGATAGCCCTCTTGTGATTGCTGCATTTATGGATTTGTATCGGAGGATTATGAAATTAAAACTGTGGTTAAACAAAAACTGCATTGCAAGAATTGGAAACCTTCACGTTGTCATTGCAATGCTGAGAACAATTGGATCTTTTGTTGAATCCAGTTATCTAGATGAAATATTTGTAGAGACTGCAGTTTATTTAAGTGTGACTCTAAGACAAATTTTAGCAGGTTATCACGTTAACGGCGGAGTAGAAACATATGTTTGCCTATAGTCACGGTTTTGATAGCTCTGCACTACAGAAATATCAGTTCAGATCACTCTGATTTGAATCTTTTGGCGTTATTCCAAAGTGGTGATCTTGTTGATTTTGAAAATGCAGTAAAACAGATTTAAGAAGCCAATATAATTAACCGTCTAGAGGAAACAGAGTTTAGAATAGAGAATGAAGCTATCTGCAAGATATACATAAAAATGGGGAAATCTATGGTCATGTACATTCGCGCAGTTAGAACAGGCGGCTGGCTATTGCATTTAAAAGTTCTGATCGAATTTACGCGAAATTTGGAACAATTTTTTAAACGATAATTTTTTAACCCTAACAAGTGGGTCGTTAATCGCGAAATGAAAATATCCGTTGCAACCGAACGCATGATTGCGCTAACCAGAACTTCGCCAACTGAAAAACGAAGTGATGTCCACATTAGTTGGTGAAACAAGTACCTTGAAAACACCACCTAAACATAAAATACTCCCTCTGACCTACAGCAATGCTCTGCACATTACAATGGTAAAGTATGCAAGCGTTTTGACTAGACCTGGTATAAATCCTTTTAAAAAACAAGAATTACAGCTTTTTACCATATATATAAAAATAAATGTATCTTTCAGGTGCGATTGGGAGTTATACATTTTGAGAACAAGGGTACAGAAACCTTCAAATGTTCTCTCAACGAGAGGATCAAAACGGCAGCTAAAAGTTTTGGGGATATGTTGAAGAAATGTAACATTCAAGACGTTGTGTAAATTATCAAAAATGAATATTAAGGAGAAAGAAGTGGTTCTGAAGGAGGATAATCCATTATTTAGGCGTTTAATGGTCGCAGCGCAAAATTGTCCTGAAAAAGATCTAAAAAAAGTTATGTCGACGTATAAGCTCAGTGTGGTTTCTCGGTCTTTATTCAATGAATTCGGCCATTTACAGGAAAGCAGATGACGAAATTTCCATACCAACAAACTATGTTCCACGACAAGTTGCAATCATTGATGGCATGGCTCGATTACAATTATTTGTGATTTCACCGAATGTTAAGAACTTCAAGGATTTGAGTGAAGCAATTTTGATTTCAATGGAAAAAGAGTTTGAAAGTTTTGCAGCACAGGATGACATGTCTTCAATGAAAAAATCTACTCAGGAACGTCGAATCTGCGGCAATTTTTCTCTTGTTTTACAAGTCTCAGACGAAACTATCATTGCTGGCTTGTCGATGGCTAAGATCCTTTCTTCGGATGAAAACAAACACAACATAACAGTTTATCTCTCGAGTAAAATAAGTCTTCGTCGTGAATAAAAACAGGAGTTCATAGTTGCTTGGTCAAAAAAAGTGAAGTCCTCGTCAGGGTACGAATACTGGTTTCACGTCTTCTAAGTGAAATTGGTGAATAAAAGGCGGTGGCCCTCACAGGTTTTCATTCTTAAACAGTTTGCGATTCGACCGGTTCTTTTAACCGAAAAGGAAAAGTCGTTTACTGGGATACTCTCCAAAACTTAACCGATGAAGTGTTTAAAACACTACAAGAATTTGTCTGTCAGCTGTACGAGCCTGGAACGAAAGTGAATTCTGTTGGCGAGTTAGATGGACATTTCTAACAAGAAAAAACCTTTCATCTGAAAACGTACCTCTAACAGCTAGTGCACTTCGACAAGCTGTACTCAGAGCAAAGTTGCAGACAAACATTTGGAACACGTGCACAGATGTCAGAGCCGACGTGTTTTCGTACACTGAATTTGGCTATCAAACAGGCTACAAGAGAACTTCCACCAGCACCAGAAGCTGTGCTCTCACTGGCTTTTGTGGGTAACTGCACGGACTAAGGATCAAATTCTGACGAAGTGGATAATCACGAATTAGAATAATTATCGATAACACGATAAAACTTAACATGCCTAACTCATTTATAATACATTTTATACTACATTTTTATTTGTTGATGTACTAGTACCATAATATACCATTTATATGCTAGTCTAAGATTATGTTATCATAATTTTCTAAGATTTTGCTTATTTGTTACTAGTTAAAAAGGTTTAAACATAGTATAATTTTCTTTTAAACAAGCGTTTTAACTTGATCAGAGTTATAGTCGTACCTATAAATGATGCTTGAAATTTGTTTTAAAAACATTAAAACAATTTTACACTTTATATTATTAGTTGGTAATTCCCTAACCGGTCTATATCCATATTGTCAACCGTTTGAGGGCTAATAGTGAGAAATAGAATGACTTAAAATATGATTTAAGGTAAATTTCTAATAGAAAAGGGTGATTTCCTATATGTCCATAATACATTTACATACTCTAAACGGCTCTGTTTACAAGTTATGATCTAGTTTTGGTTTACAATCCGCCATATTTAAATTTGGGCCACTGAGATCATTAGAATGACTAATATTATGATTTAAGGTCATTTTTTGACACACAAAGAGTGACTTCCTAAATGTTCGTAATATATTTACATGCTCTAAAATGGTTCCTTCTTAGGATAATAGTGAACTAAATGCTGATTGTACGTCTATATTTTGATGACGTCACCAATGTGTGTTTGTACGTAAATAGAAAGTGACAACATTGTTCTTCAAAAACAACATATAAAAACACTTTAAAAATGTATGTTGCTTGCTTCTTTCATAAAATGTGAAACTATATGAAGAAAATTGTAACTTATTGATTTTTACCATTACAGTAAGAGATTTCATTAATTTTGATTTCTATTAATACTAATTAACATATTAGTATGGGAGCCAAAGGGTGAATTATTGCTCGCTATTTTCCATTTTATGAAAGAAGCAAGCGACATACATTTTTAAAAGGTTTTTAATATGTAGCATTTTTCTTTTAAAAACTTTAACTTTATTACTTATAGTTATCGATACCTAATTGGTACTTATTAAATTTTACCAATACTTTGATTTTAACAATAAGAGATTTCAATTATTTTAATGGCTATTAATACTAAAAAACATATGGAGAATTTGAATGTACTATTTTTCACTTCAATTAAACAAAAATAGTGGCACTAATTTAAAATATGACATTTGTTAAATTTCCATTTACTTTGACGAAAATTTGGCGGTGAATTTAAATTTGAACGCGATGAATGACACGAATTTTACAAAATTGAATATGGAAAATTCGATTTTACAACTGAAAACATGGATGGAGGCATGAAATTTCATTTTTTGACAAGTGAGCCATCTAAATATTTTGATAAAATCCTCCTACGCATTCCATTCGTTAGAGATCTTTCGATGACAGTGAGAATAAATTAGGCATAGAAAAAGAATAACATTTTATGTATCATTACCTTTACCTTTACATGTTAAATTTCTGACAACCTTTACTAGTGAAATTTCTCCGCACCTTTACTAGTTAAATTCAGGTGAATGAGAATTAAGCATCATGGTAAATAAGGAAATGTGTGAGTTGTTGATTTCATTATCTCTTTTTGAGAGCTCTTTGACTGTTGTCTCTTGGTCGGTCTACTCCCCATACTACAATGACGTTTACTGCATTCTATATTATCGAGGCGGCGTTTCAGCCAATAATCCCGCTCATTAAGGTGAATCCTTACCGCTGCGTCTAGTCTCAGGAGAAATCTCTCTACTTTATTGACGTAAAATTTTCTATGGGCCTAACTCTTCCGTTCATGAACCCCATATTCACTAATCCCATGGGCCCTGTCAACGATAAAGTCCTCGGCTATACCCCGACTCTGGAAACGTATGGTGACGAAACGGGGGATTATCTTGCCTCTAAAATTACATTTGTGGAGACACAGGCATTGTTGAAGATGTCCGTATTTCTTCCCAACCCAAGGAAAGCTCCGGGGCTACCAAAACCGTTGAGATAATTTCCTATGATTTCCTGGATTGCGGTCAACTTTTTGGGAGAATGCGGACATTTCCTGGGCAAAGCTGGGATGCAATGCTACTGGATTCGTTTGGACAGGCAATTCTATGCAGATCAAGGATATGGCTGCGGGGGTATCAGTTTCCACTACGACTCACAGGCTGAAGAACGGACGCCTTCACGAGTGTATTTCGATCCCCAAGACCCGGGCAGGGTGTAGTCCTCTATCAACTCGGGTTTTTCTCGGCCAGCCTTTGATCTCCGGCTCTTTCTTGCTGAGGCTGGTGACATCTAGACAAACCCAGGACCCACGTGCACCCGCTGTCTCGCTACCATCCAAGCCAACACCATCCTGCTGCAGTGAATTGGCTACCCTTTGCTCTGCCATCGTCAAGAAAGGTGTAGTGGCCTCCCCCTTGCCGCTCAGGCTGTAGGAATTTAGACCTGCCCACGCTGCAATCTTTCCCCTCGTTCGCCTCCTCCTGCTACTCTGGCGGGAAACAAAGTCTTAGGCCTTTTTCTTCCCCGTGCTCCTACGTGACCCTGCTTCATCTGCAAAAAGCCCCTCCACCCCTTAGTCGCCCTGCCTATCTGCGCGAGATGTAGGAGTCCGAGAGGTTCCATGAGAGGTTCTGCGCCTCCCCTTTCCTGTGTCTCCCCGCTGCCCCGTCCCGGGCGGTTTCGGAGAAGAAGGCCGACTTCATCATCAGGCGGTCGCTCAAGGTTCTCCAATGGAATGCCGTCGACGTCAGAACCAAAGAGCCCGAACTTGCCCTTGTCTGCAGGTCCATGCGGTGGACATCCGTTGCATTCAGGAGTCGAAGCTGCTTGCACATCACAACACCCCTCGCATCCCTGGCTAAGAATCTGTCAGACGTGACCGCCCGGCCACGGCGGATTAGTCACAAAGGAAAGGCGGTGGCCTCCTCATTTTCATCATGAAGGAAATCTCCTACTCGGTTGCTCCGGCTATGCTCCCCGCTCGTGACGGGTCCGCTCTTGAGGTATTGTCGGTCTGCATATCAGATGGATCCTGGGAGGCCTATAGGGTCTCTAATTGCTACTGCCTTCTTATTAAAAATGGCGAAAACGAGGATAGACGTCCCAGCTTTGACGTCGCTCTAATCCCCCCTCTGCTCGCATTCTCCTTTTTGGTGACCTCAACGGGCATTCCCCACTGTGGGATAGCATTCAGCCTTTGGACCAGTCGGGTGAGATCCTCGAGGACTGGCTTCTGGAGACCGGCTTTGAGTGCCTCAACGACAGTTTGGAGACCCGCCGGAACAGGGGTACGGGTGTTTGGAGCTCGCCGGACGTCACCTTTATTCAGAGTGGGTTGGCTCCCTGGAACACGCTTGACTGCCTGGAGTCAAATTATCTCTCGATTTTGACGCAACTCAATCTCGACGTCTCTGTCTTGTCTGCCCAAAAGCGTACCTCCGCGAGTTGGAAGTTGTCTACCGCCGACTGGCCAGCGTTCACAGCCGCGGTGGAGGAGGCTTTGGCTGAGGATCCCCAGATCGACAGGTTGCTCGATGACAAGGTATCGCTTCTGGCTGAGGTGATTATCAAGGCAGCGTCTACCCAAATCGTATTTGTGTCCTCTTCCAAGAAACGAAGCCCTGGCTCACCCAAGCCATCAGACACAGACATCAAGCGCAGAAACAACTTGCGTCAGCAGGTTAATACTAGACGAGAGAATTGGATCGAGAGGTCGCCGACCAAAAAAGAAAAGCAGTAGCATAACCAGCGCCAATTCGACAACCAGCGCTGAAAAGCTCTGGAGGGTCGTCAGGTCCCTGTGTGGCTCTCTCAGCTCTCTCAACGCGAACGAGGTGATGGAGAGGATGAGGCAGTACAAAGTTTGGGAGGAGGAGTTTGGTTCAACATGGGAGAGTTGGGAAGAGCAATGGGACATATGAATGAGAAAAAGAAGGGAGGAGTTGATGGGGTGGAGACAGCGATCATGGTGAAGATGCCGGAGGAGCTGAGGGTGAGGTAATTGGAGGTGTTCAATGCGAGCTGAAAGAGTAGCTGTTGTCCTTGTCAATGGAAGAAAGCGGAAGTGGTGCGTCTGCTGAATGCAGGGAAGGATCCTAAGATGAGAGAAAGCTTTCGGCCGGTTAGCCTCACCTTGGTGAGTGCCAAATTGATGGAAAGGATGGTGGTGAACCGACTGTACTATTGGATGGAGAAGGAAGGAGCAGTTAATTCATGGCAGGCGGGCTTTCAGAGAGGCAAAGAAAAGGAAGAGCAAGTGTGAAGAATGGTTCAAGAGGTGCAAAATGGGTGGGAAGAACAGCCGCACAAGAAAACGATAGCCGTGACGTTGGATTGCACGAAGGCGTACGACAGAGTGTGGAGAGTCAGGTTGATGGAGAGGTTGATGGATGAACAGGTTCCAGCAGTTATCATGAGGTGTTTTGAAAGCTTCCTAAAGGCAGGAAAGCTAGAGTGAGAGAGTGGGGAATGGAAAAATTAAGTGGAGGAGGATGCAGGAAGGGTTACCTCAGGGAACGGTAAGCTCGCTAGGTTTGTTTTTGCTGTATGCAAATGAGTGGGAGGAACTGGAGGAGGAGGGAGTGAAGTACAGCGAGTTTGCCGACGATATTGCATTATGGGCGAGTGAGAAGAAGCTGCAGGAGGTGAAGGAAAGAATGCAGAGGGAGTTGGACAAGGTGGAAATATGGGCGACAAGGAATAAGATTGAGCTGAACCCGACGAAGTCAGAGTGTGGAGAGTTTACGAGGAATGTGAAAGAGAAGGACTGGCAGGCGGGGCTAAAGATAGCAGGGAGGGATATTGCGTGCAAGTAGGAGCTGCTATTCTTGGGAATAATGGTGGATACGGGGTTGACGTTTAAGGGACAGGCAGAGAAAGTTATTGGAAAGGTGAAGAGGAGGGTGAAAGTTATCAAGGCGCTGGCAGGAAGGAGCTGAAGATGGGAAAGAGCGGAGCTGATGAAGATTTATAGGATGGTTGTGAAGAGCTGCGTCTGGTATTAAAGTGCGGCATGGATGCTTTGGTTCCATGCTCCAAAGTCCAGGATGGAGGATATCAAGAAAGCGCAGAGAGTAAAACTCATGGCAATATCCGGGCAGGTGAAGTCAACGCCAGTGGAAGCGGTGTATCTGGAGACGGGAGTGACACCAGTCGGAGTAGAGGCGAAGAAAAGAGCGGTGGTGACTTATGGAAAGGCAATGAGAGGAGAGAAAGTGGACTCGAAGCGGAGCTGTGCGAGAAAGAGGGGAGGGTTAGATTGGCAGCGAACAAAGAATGGAGGGAGCAAGCAAAGAGGGAGTGTGGGCTGATTCTTCAAGGTATCAGGGATGAGTTCAGCAATAGAAGAAGAGAGCCGTGGAAAAGGATAGTGGAATTCGGAGTGGAGATTTATGATAAGCTGGTAGAAAAAGTGGATAAGAAGGGAGACCGGGAGAAGCTCAGGCAGACGGTGGAGACGACCATCAGAAACATAGGAGAGGTGGAGGTGAGAATATTCACAGATGGATCGGTGGAGGGTGGAGTGAAGAATAGTGGGGCAGCATGCGTGTCGCAATCTGGAGACGGAGAGATAGTCAGGAGGAGTGCAGTAGGGAGGATTTGTAGTTCGTTTGGAGCGGAGGCGGTGGCGATGAGGCTAGCAGTGGAGTTGATCGAGAAGAGGAAGCCCAGGAGCGTGTTGGTCTGATCAGAGAGTCAGTCGCTGCTGAAGACGCTGAAAGAGGACAGGATTGGGCGGAAAAAGAAGATGGAGGAGTTGAAGAAAGGTTTGTGTAAGACGGCGGAAGGAAGAAGGATTGTGCTGCAGTGGGTCCCTAGCCACATCGGGATTGAGGGTGATGAGTGGGCGGATCGGGAAGCTAATGTAGCCAAAGGGGGGAAGACCAGGAGGGTGTGAGGGTTTGGTTTGAGTTTTCTGAGAGGGAGGTATATAGGAGGGTTAAGTGTAAGCCGGGAGTAGATAGCCGGTAAGAGGAGGTGTATTAGAGAGGATTTAAAGGGGTGAAAGCTTAGCAGAAGGGAGCAGGTAGGGCTGGCGCAGCTGAGGGGGTGGTCACTGTAGTGACACCGCATATTACCGGCACCGGATTGGCGTCAAGGAGGACCCGGGGTGCGATCATTGTGGAGAAATGGAGATATAGGATCACTGGCTGGTGTGTGAGCGGTTGTAGACCGCGAGGATAGTGTGCGTGATCGAGAAGGTGCAGGACCAGGCGGACAAGCGCTTCGTATCACGGTTCTTCCGAAGGGTCGCCCCTAAGAGGATGGCTTGACGGAGATGCCGGTAGCCGCAACAACAACGCCATCATCAGGAGCAGAGGTAGGGCACTTACTTGCTCTTCCGACACCAAGATTCAGGCTTTGGGTCTCGCAGTGTTCTTGATCCGGGAGCACCCGGAGGCGGACCTTGTTCGCATTTGCACGGACAGTCAGTCCACCATCACAGCTCTTGGGCCCGTTGTGGCCGCCTTTTCCTTGAAATCGCCATCCTGAAAAACGTACTGGACTCCCTTCCCTGGGCACTGCGGTCTTCCGTGGAATTAGATGGTCGACCTTGAGGCAAAGGCCGCCTCCTCAGACTTAGACGTGCCCGCTGACCCCACCATCACCTTCGGTGCGGTTTGGGCCTTCATCAAGTGTTCGATCCACGACCGACTTCTTCCAACCCGAGAGTCAAACGGATTTACGAGGCCAGCAAGAAAGTTCGCCTCAGGGTCCGCCGGGACGAGGTCCTCATGGCCCAGCTCCGCAGTGAGCACTGCCGCAGGCTCGCGCATACCGGGCCATCATCGAACCGGAATTCAGCCCGGTCTACAGAAAATGCATAGAGGATCCGTAGACTGTGGAGTACTGGCTTCAGGAGTGCCTCGCCACCGTGTCCAGTCATGGAGCAGGATTTTCGGGAGGCACCGTCCGCCCCTGTCGTCTGCCACAACCACTATATCGGACAGCAAGGAAGTACTGGCAAAGTAGCGAGCATAAACTTTACGATTATACAAATCTGGTACAAATCAGGCAATCGAAGGTGCAAGAACTTTCTCCACCTTTCTTTTTGGCGATAAACAGTGGGAAAATAATGCGAAACCTTTTGAAGATGTATCAGTGCTTGCGAGTTTTCTTTCTATCCCTCCGTAGTCAGCAGACTTTATAACCACTCGAAAAACGTCAAAAGTTCAATCCAATCTTTCTCCGGCAGCCCCCCAGTCAAAGAAACAGAAAAAAAATTTACCAAACTGATACTCCTCTTGAAGACGATTCAATTCAACTTTTTTTTACTTTGATGGCAATTACTGAAACTATTATTTAGAAATAGATCATCCTTTAGAGCAATCTTAACCTAATCAGACTAAATATTGTAATAAGAATAATCAATGTTGTACTATCTCTATTTTTCTGTTTATATTCGTGTTATCCCATTATCTATTCAGAGTGAGTGTCGTATTAAATTATTATTGATTAAAATTCAAAATATAAAAATTCTAAATTAAAAAATTAAAAATAATTTGAAAATTTTAATATACTAATAATAAAAAAAATATATTTTTTCTAATAGTAGTATGAGATAGTGAGGGTATATCAAAAAAGGATCCTTTGTTCATTGAAAAAATCAGACCCCTTTTCTGAACCCTTACTAGTTAAATTTCTGCGTATCTTTGCTAGTTAAATTTCTGCGCATTTTTGCTAGTTAAATTTCTGGCCACCTTTGCTAGTTAATAGACACAAAGCACCTCCCCCTTTTCTGCACCCTTGCCAATTCAACTTCTCCGCACCCTTGCTAGTTATATTTTCTGCACCTTTACGAGTTAAAATCTAACGAATGAGAATCGAGTATAATGCTATACAAGGAGGTGTCTAAGTCGCGGTTTTCATTCACATTTCTTACTAGCTCTGCATAGGTGGTCTCTTTGTCGCCCTATAATATTATCATCCCTATTATTCTGTTTAAACATCTGTTTAGGCATTTAATTATTTATATTTTTAAAACAAAAATTTTCAACAACAAAAAATTTTAAAATATTTTAAATTTTATTTAAAAAATAAAAAATAAAAATGATTTTTTTTTTAACTTTTTTGAAATGCGGTTGTCCGTTTTCATGATGCAACGAGCAGATATCACCCTATGAAGGAAGGACTCCCGCAACGATCTGTCCTAGCACCTACACAATGGCTGTCAACGATATCACCAGATCATGGCAAGACGGCATTATATCTCTCTATGTGGATGACACTGCCATGGCATCACAGGATAAGAACACTAGAGTAACAGCAGAATCAATGCAGGAATCTCTGTACAAACTGGAGAAGTAGTGTGACAGATGGAAGGTGAATGTGTCTACGTCTACTGCGAAAACTGAATGCATGCTATTGAGTCTCTCCCCTCGTGAAAATAACGGAAAGTACCACCTCAACCTTACTTACAAAAGTGCTGCCATCAAGCAAAGCAGGTTACCCAAGCGAGATTTTCGGGAGTGTTGTTTGACGATAATATGCGCTTCAACAAACAAGCAGATGCAGCGGCAAGATCGATGACTGCCCGACTCTCGATCCTCAAGGCTTTTTTCTCAGGAAAAGTGTGGATCCAACGAATAACCACACATTTATCAATAATCTAAAAACATCGTGCAACAGGGAAAAACTAGAAGTAATAAAACTGGTTAAAGCAAACGAGACCATCGCAACATTTGAAGACTACTACGCGAAGGTTTACACAGATAGATCGGTGGCAGCTAACGGTGTTGCAGGAAGCGGCTTCGCTGTGATTTGTATAGAGGGAAAGAGACTGGCGGAAAGATCGGTGCTCACTGATGGCCTTCATGATAGCTGTCTTGCTGAAAGCAAACCTATTAAAAAAGCGATGAAATCCTTCACAGACTCTAAATCTGTGATTAAGAAACTTAGCCAAAACCCGATCGGACAAGACGATGAAGCAGTCTAACGAACCTAGAAGAACCTTTTGAGGCTCAGTAAATCAGGGAAACTTTTCACCTTTCAGTGGGTCCCCGCACACTGTGGTGTTGTGGTGAATGAAGAAGCATACCGACTAGCAGCAGAGGGAGTATCCAAAGACCAACAAGAAGTGCGACTTCCTTTTAGAGTCGCCAAAGCAAGAGTACGGAAAATACATCGAGAAAGCAACGCAAACTAAGTAAGAGAACTACAACAGTCGGTCCTTTTGGTCGGTAAATACCAGCCAGCTGAGAAACGGACACCCGTACCTCTTGAGATCTTACCACTACACACTGGGTAGGACAAAATCTGCGCTCTGCGAGGAATGTGGAGGGGCCCCTGAGACCGCTGAACATTTACTGTGCTTATGTCAACGGTGGATCCAGCTGAGACAGAAATGGTTAGAACTAGCCAGCCCAAATTTGCTTTATTACTTGCGGGGTTCCCGAAAAACTTTGTGATGTCGGGCCATGGAAGAAACTCTGAAACAAGGCGGAAAGCAGCAGCCACGACTACTTGCCCCTTTAGTTCCAGATCAATTCGATTTGAAGGAATTCATCATCGAATGCCCAGCACCTGTCCCAACTACGGCTTTTTCTCGTCACCCAACCCCTGCAGTCTCACCAGCAGTATTAGCCTTTCTAAACTTATCATATACATCAGCATCTACATCATCATCATCCACCTCCTCCTCCGACGCTGTCTATACACGAGAGTTCAAGTTTGGGCAATGCTCACAAATATTACTATATTATTCAGATCTCCACACTCACCAACAGACCTGCTTTCCAGAACCTCTACCTGTAATGGAGAAGTATCAGAACGAAGTCGAGGTACCAGAACCACTTAGCGATGGAGGGTGCTCTGCGATATATTAGGTTCGAGCATGTAGATACTCCCATCCAACCGCTTGAGTTCCTTTCATCCATTCGAGAGGACTTCCACCGTAAGGTATTAACTCTAATCAACGGATGCACAAAGTGGAAAGTCCAGCCCGTTTTAGCCCTGAGGATTCTCCAGATGGATCCCAACAACGAAGACATGCTTCGCTCTGAGGAGCAAATCTTTTCCATTCAAGAGATGGTTGTGTCAAGTGACCGTTCTTCAACTAGGTAATCGCTGGACTAATGAGACGTGTCGAATGGCTCGACATGAAGATCACACTCTATCAACCCACTGTGCTTGAATCATAAACATTTGCATTGGTCGCTGATCAAAAAGCTTTAACTCTGACTTGGTGCAGGGAAAATCACTATCTGTAAGCAGCATAATTAGAATCCGATATTCTTGGGTTTGGTTTTTCTCTTCTTAGTTTTCTTGCTTGAGCGGGTTTCTTGTACTTTTTTTACTTTTGACAGGAAAATTTTTACTTTAGTTTATAGGCATCTTACCAGTACGACATCCGGAGCTCTTTTGATTCGCATTGGTGGTGGCTAGAATATCCTCTCCAATATATTCACGACTTATATCACAAATTTCAATCCTTGCACGCTTTCTAAGATTCTGACGAATATCGTTATGATTTCCTGTGACATCATCTCCAATGAGACCTGTGCCAACTTTGACGAAAGATTTTGCAACACGCTTACCAGCATTTAACATGTGTAGCTTTAATTTTCTCAGAATAAGAGTAGAAAGTCTCTTGATGGTGCTGAAGAAACCTCCCCCAACTTGAAGAGGGCTACCGGCGTATACAGGCATAGATGCATGAAATCCACCACCCATCATCGGATGACAGTTTTCCCTCGATGAATGATACAAGTTGACCGATATCATTACATATTTTAATTAAAATAGTATCAATTGAAAGTTTCGTGCAGGGGAAATAAAATGGACTATCATATAGAATACTAATATAGTTTCCGAAAGCACTTGATGAAAGCACGTGCGGAGTAATGGCACCAATGCATTACCGACAATCGTTTCTAAGCATGTATCACAGTATAAATACAGAGAATAGATTCCGCGCCTCAGATCTGGTGGATCATCTGCCTTTAATGAGCTTTTTAATTAATCCAATCCAAATCCGATAATGTATGAGATATTACGGTTTGATTGAAGCGTTGGTTTATTTCCTTTGGGGAAAATTTATTTAGTGCAGCAACGTATTCAAGATTGACGTCAAATTTAGTTTTTAATGATGTTTTATTTATGGCTGTTGCGAGTCCTATAGCATTCTAATAAAGGCCAGGTGGAATGTAGAATTTTTCATGTTGATCCGGTTCTATTATATTAATGATTTTGACTTAATACTATAATGAATATCAACATTGATAAGGTTGAATATCAATTTTAAAATTTTACGAAATTTGAAAACAGTTGGTGGATGTTCTGCTATAAGTCTGTATTCTGTAGATGGGAAATCATGTATAGTTGATGTTCATGTTTTTTCCTTAGGTCAAATCTTCCAAACATATCAGTAGTGCCTGCCAGAATATGAAATCAAAGTATAAATGTCACATATTTGCTTATTGTGAGTTTGCAGAAGTTTGAAAAAGACTGCTTGTAAATTTAGCGATTAGGGGTGTAATCATATTTCAGAGATCACTTTTCTCCCCCAAAAGTTATAGGCATCGTCAATACACTATATTTTGTGACTCCATTTGTTTCCAATAATGCATGTAAAGTCTCGTGTTCAAATAATAGTCTTTTATAAAAAGATGTTCGAAATCAGGCTTAGGTTTTGAAATAATTATAACTTCTTTATAATGAACATTTTTGTTCGTAGAAGCTGTAATGCTCTCCCCATCAATAGTTTCGAGCGCATAAATAAAGGAGATTTCAACAAGACCCATTTCCCAGTCATTAGAAGTATTTGTCAGTTCAATTGGATTGCATATTATATCAGTGAGATATTGCGAAGGGGTATTTTCTTCTTCTGCTAAAGCTGCTTTATTGTAAACATTACTGGGTAGGATAACATGAAAACCGGAAGTTGTAAAGGGCTTTTCCAATTTTTTCAATTGTGCTATATTTTATCTATGTAGGTTAGGGTTAGGGTTAGGGTGTATCCTTTACGATCGTTAATAGCCTGCAATTTCTGATTGTAGAACGAATCTTCAATGAATACACTATTATCCCGTTTACGTATACGATAGGTGACTAGACTAAACTTTGAATTGACACAAAGCTCAATATATTTTTCTTCCGACCAGTTGGCTTCATAACCCTTATCAAAGGTTACCTTTTGTCTAGATATTTCCACCATGTACATCAATACATCAACTTTATTTTAAGCTGTAACATCTGCCGGAGCTCTGCCAATTGTACATAGACACTATTATTGTAGGAGTTTAGTAGTTTTGGTTGAAGTGTAAGCCACTTGTAATTTCCCTGTTTCATGAAAGCTTTCCACATACTGATTTGAGTGTCCTATTAAATCGGTCAACAATTGCGGCCTTATACTCTGTTTTACCACTAAACTGTTTAATTCCATAATTTTTTCTAACATAATTTTTTTAATGTTTAAAATTATTAAAAATCTTTAAAATCCCTAAAACCATAAATAACCAAAAATATCATTAATTCTTATTATATGAACAATTATCATATGTTATGGAATTTTCACAAATTTTATTACCTTTTATCACATTTTATCATAATTGAAAATCGTTAAAAATCCCTAATAATCCATAAATGTCAAAAATTCCCTAAATATAACTAAATATTTCCTAATTTGTAACTAAGATGATTTTGAGAAGATCACTCTGATTTTAAGAAAACTGTTTTTATTTTAAAAGTAAAGTTCAATTTATTAGTTTATTTAAAATACAATGAGTTTGAGACTATTTATCTTCATCCCTTTCATCAGTTTCATCATCATCATCATTTTTTTTACTCGCCAGATAACTAACTATCTTCCGTTAATTTTCACACTTTTCAAAAATTTTATAATGAAATTCAAAACATTGAACGTCTGAGAGCCTCCCTTAGTATTGAGACCTTAGAGTTTGTAGTGAAGTCCTTTTATGCTTTTTAAATATTGATGTTAGTTGACACTCTGAATTGCGACGATAGAGATATAGCAACCTATCCAGTAGTTTCGACTCAACGATTTTCTCTATTAAATCAAGCGAATTTTGTTAAATTTTAAATTTTCTCTTCATAGTCTACCGGTGCTTTTCTTCCTAGCTATCTTTATCTTTATCAGTCAGCTTTTCTTCTGCTTCCGTCATTTCTTCTTCCTCCTTTTCTGACTCTTCCAACTCTTTTTGTTCGTTACTGAACTGATTTAGTTGAGCTCCATTTGCATACATTGTGAATATTATGCTGTAAATAATATGTCTATTATTATTATTTATAAAAAAAATTAATGAAAACTGTTTTTTCCCCTTAAAAATATCTAGAGACAATATTGCTATTCGATTGAAGCATAACGCAAGAATGTTTGTATTGCTCGACTGAAAATGTCTGGAATTGTAATTAGGTAATGTGTACTGGTTCAACGGGACAATGTAAAAGCCCCCAAAAGCCCTAGCGGATATAATAACTGTATATGATGGTCATCCAACACAGAAAGAGCTGAATCGTATAAGACCTCCGAATGTTGTGGGGATTAATGATTTGATCCAGGATACGAAATCATCACCGCCCATCAGTTTCCTCTTTACAAGAATAGTGCATCACTCACCCTGCTTTGCAATAACAATCAGCCAGAATGTTTTCCAGTAAGAAAGGAGACTCGAACACGGTATATTAATACCAATTACTTGGTAATGTTTAAAAATCCACGCGAAGCCACACAAATTGGACAACTCTGCCTTTAAATGTTTCTTGGGAATTCCAAATTTCTAACTGCAGTCTTTAAGAATATTGTTAATGATAAACCCTATGCCTATTTATTTATAGATTCACATCAGAAAAATCCTGTTTACTTAAGAGTTAGAAGTCCTATTCTGCGAGGTGATGATCCTCAATATGCCTAGTTATAACATAATACCTAGGAAAAGCATCCAAAAGAAGCAACATGGAGGGAGATTATTAATTGTTTCGATGAAAATAAATATCTAGCAATGGATAATCTGTAAAAGAAGAAGAAGGAAACTACCTATATGACTCCAGATTTAGAGCGCAAAATGTATGTTTACAATCTATTGCAAGGGATACATAAACGCAGACGTGAAGAAGTGGAGTGAGAACACCAAGTGCCTCAATCAGCAGAACCTAAACCTTCTTTACCAACTTTTCCGTCTACTCCATTTTTAACTCTGCAAAACCTTCTAATAAAAATAATTGATTCAATTCCGAAGTATTGCAGAACCAAGGCTTGACTACTACTTCATTTTTGATTACTCATAAAATCAAGTTGGATAGATATGGACAAATTTCTTAGGTTGGTGTACATTCAATTGATTATTCAAAGTTACTAGACTCTATTCGATATGAGGTAGATAGACGAATAAAAACTCAATTACCTTTTGGATGGGCTATATTACTTAAGATTGTCAAGAAAAACAACATTACGATTAGTAAAACAACAAGTTGTACTACCAAAGTCGCTAATTAAAAGACAAATGAAACCTAAATGATCAACTTTAGAATATGATTTTTTAAGACCGTTGCTTCTGCTTAAAGAAAAAATAATTAATTATTTTATGAAAATAAACTTCTTAGTACGACGTTTTTAAAAAAATGTATGTGATGTCATGTTTCTAAATAAAAACAACATTTTTATCTCCAGTCACTACAAACTCAACATGGATGAAGTGAAGACGTTTGGATGGTTTCAACTCCTTGATATTGTATCGAGTAAACTTATGCGAAACAAATCTATTCAGGATATTGATACAGTTCTACTTAAAGACATTATTTTTATAAAGATGGTACACTTTTATGCTATTTAAGGCGTTTAAGGAGTAGTATGGATTCTGCTATATCACGTCATCATTCTAAAAATAAATAGATTTCTAAAAATAGATTTGAACCCCCCCCCCCCAAGTATAAATACAGAACGATTTGTCGTAAAATTTAGTATCTTTAAAACTCTCGACGAGGCACCACAGTTTCTCTCTGCGCTCTCTTACAATTTTTTCACCACGACTCTATGATTAATAAGAGGATTATTTCTGCCAACGATGTTGTTCGCGATTTAGACTTGCTTCAAACTTCAAAATGTGCATTCTTCAAAGCTGGAAATAACGATGATTCTCTGAACAACATATCAGACGGGCAATCAAAGACTGTATACATCAAATCGAACCCGTTTTCTAGCTTTTACGGTCTATGGACTGCGAAGGACAAAGTCTTACCAGTCAATCGAGTTGATGACGAACAATTATACCAAGCGGTGGTTCACTGTGAAGACTTGGCCAAGCAAGCACTGAGACGACTAAAGCCTGATCTAAAACAGGGTACAATAATTCGTCCAACCTATGGAGCGAAAGCTGATCAAACTGCATGGCTTAAGCTTGCCAACGACTTTTCTGTGTTTACATGGACGGTAAGAACAAAGTGGACATTGGAGAACTTGGTTGGGGCGAATATCAAGTTATCCTGCGTGCTTCGAACATTTTTGAAGGACAGCATGGAAAGACAGATTAAAGATACAGTGTGTTGTTTCAAATTACCCAAATTCGATTTAAAAGAACCACTCGGGAAACGGAATTTCTATTCAACGAAATGGATTCCACTGATCAGGGGTCCAGTACAAACAACCCGGCTTCTACTATGGAGACAGACGGCTCACCAGTCAAGAAACGCAAGAAGACTTGTGCTAAACAAGCAAAAGCGAACGAGTAGGTAAAGATACTAGTACTTTATTATATATTAAGAATACATGTGCTTAAATATTTCTTATATTATTCATTTCACTGCAAACTGTGATGAAAATCTTCATTTGTTTTTCGGCGGATGTGGGAAGTTAATTCAAATTGATAGACAGTTATGTTTTAAAACATCTTGCCCAAACTATTGTTAATTCTTCTTAAACTGTTTCTATTTAATGTTGATGCATCTGTAGTCTATAATATATTACATTATTAAACTTCTGCTATTGATTATTTTATTATTATTATTATATCAAGAATATACATTGTTTATTTTAAATCAGACTTTTCTTTATATTATTTAAACAGTATATTGGTTTAAATTACTATTTTATATGTTTTAATATTAATAATGGAAAATAATGGAAGATGTGTTAATATCCAATCACTGGCTAGTAAATTTGACAGAATGTAAATTGTTTGATTTCAGCAAACTTAGATGTTTTACTAATACTAATAATTGTAAATAAAATGATAGAGAACATGTGTTATTATCCAATCACTGCTTTGTAATTTGACCAATGTTTCAATATATAAATATAGTGTTTAGTTTTAATTCGAGCAGTGATGAGGTCGTGGCAGGTTGTAAATAGGATATTTAATGGATATTCAGATCAATTAGACAAAATGTCATTACAAGAAATCTATAGCTGTCTTAAACTGATGGAACACGTTTCTATTTGTATTGATACTGCTTTGTACAAGTTACTTTCGCATGTTTTGTACAGTTCTATCGCTTATTGTTGAATTTTAAAAATATGTTTTTGATTTTTCTAATAATATTATTTTTCATAAATTCTCGTTTGTTATATATATTTTTGCTATATTACTTAAAAGTAGTATAGGTTATAACATCAGAATATTATATATATATGTCTTAATTGCAATAAATATATATTTTAGATAAGCAAATTGCAATAAATATATCTTTCAATTATAAAAGTTATAATTAATATAAAATTCATACATAAAAATTGCAATTAATATTACATTTATATATTGAAATTGCAATAAATATGCGCAATCAATTACAAATAATTGTAAGTTTAGTCATTATTTTTGAATAATGACATTATATTGTATATTATATAATGTATATATTGAATAATATTTTATTTTAATATAATAATTCAACTAACTATATTTCTTAAATATTTATCACAAAAACAAAACTTATTATAAGTTTTAAAATAATACACAAATTCACATGACTGTTTAACGTCCGATTCAGAAATAATTGTTATTCTCACAAGTTCAGTAGAGAAATTTCGAGATGTATAAACAATTTATAATTAGGAATTATGCATATATTATACCAGATGAGATAAACAGATTCATGTTCTGATTAAATGTTTCCATTATTTGTAATGTAATATCTCGTTAATTATTTCCAGTAGAGCATTACTTACTACTGTTTCAAAAAAAAGTTATATATAACTGATCATTTCCTAGTGCTAATCATTACGCTTATATTTACATTTAAATTTCTCTGTCTCCAATCTCTTCAAAATGTCATCAAGTGACAGACAAAATTACGATATCTTGTGTAGATGCTATGCTTCTAACACATGTTCTGAAATTATGATGGCTAAACGTACGCCCTCGAAGGGCACTTACCCTTCTAATAAAGATTGATCAATTTGTCAAATATAACACCTCATTGAATTAATTTACTGTATAACGGAGCACATCCCCATAGTTATACACTAATTGGAGCGCAGATGGCTCACAGCCTTATACTTAACAACATCCGCCTCAAGTGTGACCAAAAAATGCATGCTGTTATAAGTCATCTCATATATGGTGTTTGATCATGGAAATAGTTCTCAGCTTTATTTTAAACCATTTTATAAATAACCTCTAGAATGAAATAATTCATTATTTAAAAAAAACTTATCTAAAGGGAAGTTTGAGTGCTCATGTGTCATTTTATATTTAATCTTACTCAAAAATAATAAAGAGAAAAATGGGAGGGTAGTTGGTGGATGTCATCTTTTCTTAATTTCTAAAAAGATTATATATAAGAATAATTTTTAAAATATTGCCAAAATTTATTGCCTACATTTGGTCAATTTAAAAAAAAACTTTTCACTTTTGGCTAGTGCACCAATTAGTCATTTTAATCTACCATTTTCTGCTTAATATATCTAAACATAAAATAGTATAATTAACTCATACTATACTGTTATATCACTATAATATGTTTTATTATTTGCTTCATATACGTTATGTAGCCTATATTTATATTTAAATCTTCTATAACCGTTAAATCCAAAATGAATACCGTTAAATTACACATTTTAAAAATATCATTTGTTTCCAATATATGTGTATAATATATATACTATGTTTTAAATTGTATTTATATTTATGAATTATATATTCAGTTCCGACTTCATGGAATCAACAATTTTCTTCCGATTGATTTGAAATTAAGCATACACATGCAAAATACAAGTTTATAGGATGCAGTTTCGAAAGTTACGTCGTTATTATAGCTTAATTATGATCAGGCCTAATCGCCCACAATGTTCAAATTTAGTTATTTTTGAATTTTCATATATTTTGACTAATTAATTTCATAATTTCAGATTTAAAATATTATAAAGATTATCAATAAAAACAAATATTATTGGATTTATGTTATAAATTTTTATTTATTCTATCTAGATATGAATATGTAAAATCTGAGGTATCAGAATCAGTTAAAATTCAACCTCTTGATTCTAATAGGGTAATATGAATTCTCTATTTGTTCAAGATGACGTATAACTTTCTTAAACTGTCTCAAGCTGTTACATCATATCTATAAATACGGTCAGCAGATAACTTTGTGAAAATGCTGCTTAGCAAATAAAAACCCTCTGTAATTTTCCTTCTATAAAAAGATCTAGAATGTGAAATAAGACCATTTCAAAAATGAATCCAGATTCAACTTCTTTTATTGCCACGCTGGGAAGAGGGTCATATCCAGGTTTTACGCCTACCACATTATTTACATTATTATTAACGCACTACATCAATAGCCATGAAGAAAGACGGAGTTATGAGGTCATATATTCTGCCTGGACAAAAAAAACTCCTGATTTTAAAGGACCCCCTAATGACGACGAATGCTTCGATAAAATGGACCATGATAAAGGATGAAGAGCAGCAGCAGCAATTCAATGACGAATAACTTGTGTTTCATTGGTACCTACTTTTAACTCTTTTAAATATAAATGTTTTTTTTGTTGTTGTGTGTATCATTTTTTATTTTTTATGTATCATTACTAATGTTTGTATAAATTTTTAGAATAAATGAATTAATTTCTCTAAAATACAATTAGCAAATTTTTCTATATTACTTTAATTTTTAAATAGTAGCCAAGTAACTTATTATGTATTATAAATAAAAATCACTTAAAAATGCATTACATTAATGACATTTTGTATATTGTAAATTTTATTTATAATAGTAAACTATTTTGATTTATAACTAGAACATTATTTAATCGAAATGCAGAAAAATTATATTTATGATAAATAATGTAATAAATAGATTTATGTAATAGAAATATAATTTTTATGAAATAAACATGAAAACAAAATTTAACTATATGCAAATACAAATAATAAATAAAGTGGATAGTGAATACATACAAATTAAAAAAAGTTAAACATTAAATTAGAAATGAATCAAGCAGAATAAAAATAATATGAAAATGTACATATTTAAGTATAAAATATATCATGCAAAATTGGATTAGTATTACAATTCAAAGATTTTAATTAATATATACATTAATTTTTAAAATTAGAAAGGAAAGATAAAGGAACCTTTTCATTGTGTGAAATTTGTACTATATTATATTATACTATATTATACTATATCAGTGCCGGATTTAGGGGGGGTGGCTAGGGTGGCTAGCCACCCCCCACCCTTTTTCTCATCATGCCGCCTTTTGCACACATTTTAAAAATTAAAAATGTACACTAGACGATTTAGCCTAATCTAACAATTCGTCTGGTGCTATCGATTTATGTGTGTTTGGTAGTTAATGTTTATTCTAGATAAGTGAAGGCAATAACAGTCTAATTTCTATGGGTAGCCGCTTCCTTCACCACTATACATCCTAACTTCTGTCGTCAGCTCCGCTGTCGTCACTGACTATCTTTTGTTTAAATAATAGTTAAATCCACGCACAAAACTTTAAAATCTCTCAAAATAAAAATAAAAGTACTAACTTTCAAATAAGATGGCTCGAAAATTTCAAATGGTTGGCTTATAGTCATCAAGCTTCTTTCGAGGGAGGATGGTGTCTTCTGTGCATTCTTTTCCTGCACAATGCAGAAAAAGAAAAGTTAGGTGTGCTCGTCAATACGCCATTTGTAAATTACAATAAATCAACAGAACTACTAAAGTCTCATGAAAGCAAAACGTATCATCAAGATAGTATAGAACGATTTTCTGCACTCAAAGCGCAACTGGGTAATCCTATAGCCTCATGGTTGATTTGCAAATTAGCTCCATTGCAACAAAACACATTGAAAATAATACAAGAGTCGTACCAACAATTGTTGATGCAGTTATGTTTTGTGCCAAACAAGAGATTTCATTACGTGGAGACAGGGATGATAAAATTGATTTCACTAATAATCCCACTGTCAATGAAGGCAACTTTTTCGCACTCATTCGTCTGCTTGCTACACAAAACCCCACCTTGAAAGAGCATCTGCCAAAGGGCCAAGAAATGCTTTGTATACAAGTAAAAATATACAAAATGAAATTATAAACATTGCCGCTGATCTTATTCATGATCATTTTTGAAAGAACTTGAGTTGTTTCCGCATTATTCAATTATTGCTCATGAGACCAGTTCATATGGTAAGGAAATCGTATATGTTTGTCTGCGTTTATTGGACACACAAGGAGTACGACCTGAAAAAATGGAAGTACTGTTGGATTTGGTGAATGTTGAAAGAATAACAGGAAAATCAATTGGTCTTGCCATACGAAACACATTAGAAAAGCAAAGTGTTGACATCAAAGACTGTGTTGGTCAAGCGTATGAACCCACTTCCTCAATGAGTTCCTCAAAGTTGAGGGAAACCTAATTTAAAATTATATACACTTATATGTGGGCGTTCACACAGCCGATGAATAATCAAATATTGAGAAATTTAGTTGATTTCATTGTTCTTCGTATTTATAATACTAATCGTGAATTTTATAAACTCCTGTTATTATAAAAAGGTAAATAATTTATATTAGTTTAGTTTAGTAAATGTATAAAACAATAATAAATCACAGTTTTTCCTTATGTGCATATATAAATATATATATATAGGATTCTAAGTCATATTGTACTATTGTACGTATCCTATATTGTATTGATAAACTAAAGCAATTTTATTTCTTATAATTGTGATTGTAAGTAATATTTCTTTATTTGAAATAACCTAATATTGTGCTTGAATAATGGAATCATATATGAATTATATAATAATTAAAATGTATATACATATACCTAAATATAACAAATTAGAACTAAAGATATTGGATTAGGTCTTTGATTAGAACAATAAGATAATACAGAAAAAGTATTCTGAAATGAAATAGGATAAACAAAAGAAATATAGAAAATGATTTTTATATTATGCAAGCATTAGGTTATTTGATTTATTGTCAGCTTCCTACATTATGCACATTACCTATATAAAATATTTAGCATTGCATTATTCTAAATTTTAGTAAATGTTAAATTTATTGTTTACATAACAAGTAATTTTACACTATTATTATTTAGTCATTTACTAAAAGAGGAAGATATATAAAATATCATTGTGGTAATGAATATGCATGACAATATGTCAATACAAAAAAGACATTAAATACTCGCGACAATTTCTTGTATAGGAAAGGTGCATAAAATATAAGCCAACCAGATTCTAATATAATCTAAAAATAGAATCACGAGCTGTGACGCGCTGTGTGAGTCAAATTTTCTACTGTATTAAACGTTGATACACCCCGTCGGGAAAAGATTAAGGGTCTTAAAATTACGTCACGGTTTTTTCACTATTTTTTGAACAGCTCTCATTACAGATCGTCACATTTTTACCAACCTTATACATACATCAAAAAAATACGTCACATTTACCACTGCCCTCCCAATTCCCATCTACATTAAATAATTTAGTAAGATTGGTATAGGTAAAATATAATTCGACCTTTATATCATATTAAAATGGTATCCAATTGAGTCAATGCAAATAAGCGAGAAGTAGGTGTAATAAATATATGCATATGTATTGTTTATTAATTGAAAATATGTAATAGGAAGAAAACATATTCAAAATAATATTATATAAAAGTACCAATTATACCCATTTTGAATAAAATCTTTAATAATAAACATATTATTTCATACAATAGGTTTGATCAATGATGTACAAAAGTTTAATGAAAAAGATTTATTTTTCATTAATTGAAAATCTATAATTGAGGGGAAGAAAACTTTTCAAAACAATATATATAGGTATACCAAATACCCATTTTAAATAAATAATTGACAATAGACATTTATTATAACACTTATACAAAATGTTTTATCAATGATTTTTGAACGAAAGTTTAAATAATTATCTTCCCAAAAAAATTGTCTATATTTTCCATTTCTGTTATTGGGGTTACAATTTGAATTTGAATGCCTTTCTTTTTCGGCACCTCCAATCCTAATTTCTTTCAACGTCTTCATGATGCCGCATTATGCCATTCATACTCTTCATCCGCAAATTCATTTGAAACCATTACACACATCATTTCTCGCTGTCTGTCTGCCACGATTCATTTTGGTTGCAACTTTCTTGCAGGAATTGTAACTTTCACCTTCAATATAATCTACAAATTTTGCTATAATTAGTCTCAAGAGAACGATGGGAGCGTTGCATAATAAGACAAACATACACACATTCGAGACAACAGCAATGTCATATGGCACATTGAAATTTGTTTATCATTTTATCTGGAATCCCTTTCTGGAAATTTGAGAAAAGTGGTAGATACATTCCAGATTCAGAATCAAACAAAAGATTACTCTTATTCCACAACAAACCTCATTACTATACACTTAACAATTTGTAAAAAATATTGACATTCTCTTTTATGGTTTAGTTTCCATTTCTCATCTTTGCGGTTGTCATTCTTAACAACATTCTCATCTCCAGATTTGTCAACTTCAATATATTTATCATCTTTATCATTGTCCAATTTTGGTATCAAAAATTCCGCAATCGTTAGTTGGGAGGTAATCATCCCATTTCAGCAAGAGTCATTCCTACTTTTCAAAGCTTTGAGCTCTGATAAAGCAGTATCGATCGTTTTACCTTGAGAATTCAAGTGGGATCCAAAATATTCGTGTGGCAGAACAAGTCCCGCATTCGTCTTTCTATAAGATTGAAGGCTGATCTGCCTGGTGCATTCGTAGCCAATTAAAACAAAGCATTATAATTGTGAAATTGAGAATATAGCTAATCATATAATTGTCTATTTTTGGATTTTCTTCTGGGCCACCGTCGACATTAATAATCGAAATGGGATTTACTTGTTAATTATATGCGGTAAAACATTTAAAATTGAATAACGGAGGTCCCTAGACTAAATGAAACCATACAAACATATTACAACTAAAATAAGTTCAATTATACAAAAATCTGACAAAAATGTGACGTCACACTTTCATCAATCCACCCTCCCTCCCTCGTCACAAAAGTCACATTTTCACAATTAAACCTTCCTCCTTCCCATAAGTGTGACGTAATTTTAGCACAGTCCATAAGGATTTAGAATTTACAATTGTAGTATTTGATCATAACTACCCTTATTAAAAAAGAACTTGACTATACCTCTATAAAATGCATGACAATTTGTATAGTTTTTATCATTATAAAAATGACGTTTTCAATTTATATGAATTTTCAAAAAATTAAGCAGCATTCTTAAAAAAAAATGATTAGGCATCTAAAAAGGACGTCATTCAAAAATGATTAGGCATCTAAAAGGAAGTCATTCAAAAAATGTCGTTTTTCTAGAGAAACTTGTATAACTTTCTGTATGAATATCTATATGAACTGTGCATTGCTAATGTCGCTAATATTATGGCGAGGAAACAACAACAGCGTTTTAACTTTTGTATTGCGACTGAGCTGATAATTTAGGAAATGGTACATGGGCAATGATACAAGAGAAATTAATATCTGCCTAGCTGGGATGATCAGGAAAATATATACAGTATATAATGTATGCGGAAAAGTATAGCCCAAATATATCACAACTTCAACTACTTTTTCAAATTCAAATGTATTTTCTAACTGATTTTCATTTTCAGTCTCTCATATGTTGTTTTTTGAATTTGTCTCCTTTATTCAGGCTTCGTAATATTTAATTTTTTACGGATTTATTTAGAACAAAACGATTATATTTGAATTAATAATATGATATTGGAAATTGTATTAAATCATATTTTGTAAATAAATTAATATTTAATATATATTAAAAATTGTACTTAATACATTGTTAATACAATACAAATAAATACTTATAAATAGTAGATTTAATATGATTAATAATAATAAATGTCTGAATATTATAAAAAGGAGTTATGAAATACTAACAATTAATTAATAACATAAAATAAAATAATTAGGAGTAAAACATTTTTTAAAGTTTGCAGACGGAAATAAACGTATGATTTTTCAAAAATAATTAATAAGGATTCGATACTGTAATCTTTCTGGTGATCAGGGTGTTGCACTGAACACATCGTTCTTGTTGAA
>JAUZNC010004895.1:62570-80203 GCA_034780395.1 Vannuccia rotundouncinata | reverse complement strand
CTAAGTGACAACAATCAGCTAGATTACCAATCTAGTTAAACGTAAACAAATATAGTATATCTATGACAAATATACATTAAAAAAGAAAAATATAACACTGGCGGCGGAGCCGGTGGATGGGGCTGAGGGGGGCTGGAACTCCCAATACTATTGTTGGGGAGGGGGGGGGGTTTGGTTATGACTGAGGTTAAAATACAATCAAATTTCCATTACTAAACAGAGTTACGTACATTTCTTTCAAAATATTCAGAATTTAATTGTCTTTCAAATTCTTCGTTACTGTAGCTTCATTAATTAAAAAGTTAAGGCAACAAAATATTTTTTCATACACTTGAATATTTTAAATATAAAAGGAAAATTGTCTGGATCAGCCAATAAACAAAATAAAGCTAGAAAACTACTAGAGGTAGATGCAGCATCTACCAAGAAAATTGGGGATTTATTTTGCTGTGCACCATCACCCTCCACTTCTATCGTCTATCAACTTCTGCACCACTTCTCCACTTCTCTCTCAACTGAGGTCAACACAGCGCCTCTCTCCACTAAGGTCAGCACAGCGCCCTTCTCCACTCAGGTCAGCACAGCGCCTCTCTCCACTCAGGTCATTACAGCGCCTCTCTCCACTCAGGTCAACACAGCGCCTCTCTCCACTCAGGTCATTACAGCGCCTCTCTCCACTCAGGTCAACACAGCGCCTCCCTCCACTCAGGTCAGCACAGCGCCTCCCTCTACTTCTGCGATCAAGTCAATTTGTAAATTACTATGTTGGGATTCAAACTTGCAACCTCATCAACCAACAAATACAACTATAATTGATTCTTTAGCTCAAAAATCAAATAAATGTGTTCGTTCTTTTCAAATTCGTTGGTATAAAGAATTTTACTGGTTAACAATTTGTCAAACTACAAAAATGGTGTACTGTTTCTTTTGTCACGAAGCTGCTTGCGAAAAACTTTATTTTTTAAAGAAAGGAGAAGATGCATTCACTGTAAATGGGTTTTCAAACTGGAAAAAAGCACTCGAAAGGTTTGCTGTGCATGAAAATAGCGAAAATCTTTGAGATTACGTTCTACTGTTTCTTCCCAAATTGACCAACAAATAAACAACCAACACCAGATACGCAGAAATATGCTACTGAAACAAATGGGAACACTTAAACTGTTGCTCCGTCAAGGTTTTACAATTAGAGGTCACTCTGATACCGATGGAAATCTGTACCAGATTCTTTTGTTACAGTGTGAAGATATCCCGGATTTGAAATTATGGCTCAACGATAAAAAATAAATGTCTCATGATATTATTAATGAAATGATTACAATAATGGGCCACATTGTTCGCGAGATATACTGAAAGACATTCATGCAGCGAAGTGGTACACGCTAATGGCTGATGAAGCAAGAGATCTGAGTAATGCTGTGCAGCTGACAGTAGTTATCAGATGGGTGGACGACGCCTGCGAAGTGCATGAAGATTTTATCGGAATGGTGCATGAGTCAATGATATAGCATCAAATACACTCACAACTGCTTTAAAAGATATACTAACAAGATGTATGTTGCCCATTTCTTCATGTAGAAGGCAAGCGTATGACAGGGCCGCAAACAAGATGGGTAGATTAAACGGGGTTGCAACACAAGTTAAGTCTGAATCACTTCTGCACTACCAAATGAATCCCCTGCTTTGCGCACCACCTTAATATATGTCTTCAGGTTACTAGTTGACAAATAAAAACTGTGAGGGATGCTTTCAGATGTTGCTGCTGAAATTTCTCAGATGATAAACTAGTCTCCTAAGCATTTTTGTTCTTTTCTAAATTGTATATATATTGTATGTGAATTGTATATAATTTGAATAAATTCGAATATAATTAATAAAAAACGTAGAAGTAAAAAACTGCAAAAATATATGTTCAGTCTGTAATGCTATTATAATATTACGGGATAGCCGAAAAAGCATCTTATCATCATCGCGCGGCCTTGTGCAAATGCGCCCCTAAACCAACTCAGCCCCCCCCCCCCCATATTTATGTCACTCCGCCGCCCATGTATAATAAAAGTAAAACAAAAAATCACTTTGTAAAATTGTCAATAACATTTTAAAATTATCTTCAGTTTAATTTTTAGTGTATTTGCGCGATTGATTTTATTTTAAAAAGCTTTTTAAGTTAATATACATATAAGAAATACAATTAGATACAGCAATGTTCAGAAAAAATATCCCAAAATACTTTCAAGATATTATTGTGTAATACATAAATATATCTACAAAATTAAATATTATTTTTCCTTCAGAGAATTACAAGTTCTTGGGTATCTTTCCAAGAACTTTTAAAAGTAACTTACAAAGTTTAAAAATTATGTTATAAAGTTTGAAAAGTATCTTACAAAGTTTGAAAAGTATCTTACAAAGTTTGAAAAGTATCTCACAAAGTTTTTAAAGTATCTTACAAAGTTTTAAAAGTATCTTACAAAGTTTTAAAATTATCTTACAAAGTTTTAAAAGTATCTTACAAAGTTTTAAAAGTATCTTACAAAGTTTTAAAAGTATCTTACAAATTTTGTAAATATTTACAATCTAACAAAGTTATAATTTAAAGTATATTTCAATATCCTTTAAATATCGTACAATATTTATCATATATATGTGTTATCAATATATAAATAAAATTATTAATGTTTTGTTCTAAAATGTATTGTAGCTAATTTAAGTATCCTGCATATGCATTATTGATAAGTTATTAAATTAATAGTTTAACCCCAGTAATAAATCCAATCATTACCGTTATTATGACCACTTAGAGCTTGTAATGTTGCACTTTGTACGGCTGCGGCGCTTGATTGATTAGTAACCGATGGCATATAGAAATTGCTCCCTGGTATAAGGGATTGACCGGTCAAATTTGGATAGGCCAACTGGAAGGAAGAGTAGGAAGCGGCGGGTGCGGCGGCAAGGGATTGTCTGTAAAGATTCGTGGCTCCATAGAACATGCTGAAAAGAGGGAAAGGTGTAAAAAATTAAGAAACATTATTTAAATTGATGGACTTAAGAATTTTTGTGATCTTCAAACATTTAATAGTTTACTACTTACATATATTTTAGTAATATGACAATTTATATATAATAATTAGTATATTGAAAGTATTATATACTTTTACATTTATTTATTTACCTACTTAGAAAAAATATGGCCAAAATATGTACCCCTAATAAATATCATTCTTTTAATATTAATAACTTTTGCTACTTGATTTAATATATCATTACTCACTTTGGCGTATAGCTGGTAGTTCCCGGGCTGGTTAAGAGTGGAAAGGTTGCTGGAGTTGTGAGCGACCCTCGAACACCCCCGTTCAACTGTGGCACGTTCTTCCGACGTCGGGATTCAGGGTTGTGTTTGTCAGCAAACTTGGCCTCTAGTGGTGCTGTACATCCGGAGAGAACCTGACTACACGCCTTGATACCGTCCAGTGCGCGTTGGGCATCCTCTTCGTTGGCAAATCGTACGAATCCTGAAAAAAAAGTACAAACATCATCCTTTAACTTTTGACATATTGTTTCCTATATTGTTCTTACTTCCAACCCCAAAATCTGATTGTGTAAAGAAATAATTGAATAATAGGCTGAAGAAACGAAAAAAGGAAAAACTTATTAAGATTCATAGCGAGCTGACATTCTCAGTTGAAATTACTCAGTTCTTTGTAAGATCTTAGTACGTTTTATGGAGATTAAAATAGTAAGAAAATTAGAAAGATCTTATTAGGATCTGAGTAATTCTCACTAAGAATTTCAGCTAAGTATCCAAATAAGTTTTTCCACTTTTTTTTCACTGGGAGGCTAAAGCTAACTTAAAACATAAATATCTCTTCTTATGTGTGTTTATTATTCCGTGTAAAATTATTCTATTATTATGGTTTAAATTTATTTAATAAATATAACTAATTGTTTATTTTTAGACTTTAATTTTCTGGTCTTTACATTCATATTTTTATGTCAAATTCTTAAATATTTCCTTAATTGCGTTTACTCGATTCAGATTATGCCTGTGATTACTGAACGATTACTTTATACAAAGCCATGTACTGACTGACCTGTGGCCCTATTTGTAGATTTCTCGACCATAATGAAAGCCGATTGAATCTGTCCATATTTCGAGAAAAGATCCTTCAGTTGATCGCTGTCCTTGGTCGTCCAGGACTTTGGAATATTGGTAACGTAGAGGTTTGTCTTATCTTTTTCGTTTTCCTAAACGGTAAAGAGGTGATAAAGGCAAATCTATTAAATTTTTACAAATTGCTTTAATTATGTGACATTATTTTTCAAAAAATATTCACACGCTTCATTCTCTGGTGAACTAACCAATGAACAATTGTATTCATTATTTAACATGGTCCACATCAGAATTATTGATAACCGTATTGAAAATCTTATAATTTTGCTATATTAAACGCATAAATTATAAGCAATTTTCATAATTTATCAATAGGTACCTTTATTTTTATTTTAGATTTTCAAAATCAATAGTTCGTTCTACAAGGGTGGTAAAATCGAATCGTAAACATGCAATAAAGCTATATTGGTAGGCCACAAAAATTGTTTTCATTGAAATAACCCAATAAATCGACCAGCTAAAGAATCATGTTTATTCTATTTTGTTGTATATATTTAGATCGAAAAAAGAAAATATAATTTGAGTATATAATGATTATATATAGCTTAAAGAACTACAATGGCTATATTCGTAAAGGAGTCGATTAATAATTAGTATTTTAAAAATGAAACCGACTCACAAATTAAGATCGATATGACTATTGTCTACCCGTTTTGTTTAATAATTTTATCTTTAGCTGGATTATAATATATGAATGGAAAAATCTATGAAACTAAATTCTAATTTCTACTATACGTATAAAGGTCAAGTTTGGATATAAATACAGTTCAATATACAAGGTATTAATTACAGTATTATTACTTACACTCGACAAAGATGAATTTGTTGCATATGAATATGCGAAATAGTTTGTGTATAATTATTTTAGGTTGATAATTAATTATTTGTGTCTTATTCAGAAAGTTTAATAATTCAAATAGTTTACTGTAGTTATGGTATAAAGAACACGTCAAGAAGTATGGCGAACCAAGGTATAGTCTCAAAATCCGTTTCCTGAGATTGCAATCTTTTTGAAGTTGTCACTATCTAAAGGGTGTTGATTTAAGAAATCCCATGAAATTCATCATTCTCTCTCTCGAGAGAAAGCTATAATATAAAGATATATACCCTAAACGTTTGGCACGCCATAAATAAGAGCAATGAATATGAAAACTCAATTAGTGTTATATATCACGGGGAAAATATACAAAAGAAGGCAAAACCACAGCTTTTTAGTAATCAACTTGTTGCTATAATATTATTAACCAGTAACTTGCATGTAAAATTGAAATTTACTCATTAATTGATGTATAGATTAATTACGGTAAAATAACCTCTCTTTTTACATCGATATTTAAGTATTATTGAGACGGGTCACTGAAGATATTAAACAATATCTTTTTTAATTCAATTGTATTAAATGTAATTTATACAAATTTATAAAATATTAATTATTGTTCACTCTAAAACAAAGTGACAAAATGTTTCCACTTTTGTATTCAAATTAATGTTCTAGTGACGCAACTTAAAAATACTTAGATATAGTTGAATAAAAAAGAGTTGCCATCTTCCATTTATTTTCACACCGAAATAATAGAAGGTTACAGGGTAGGATATAGTACAATATACGCACACGTGGTATACTTGGTAGGTCCGCGGTGTATAATGCATTCTTGCAGTTATAGGCGATTTGCTATACGGCAAGTCAACTTTATATAAATATAATGGTATTGAGATATATGGAATTATTGGCCCTAGATACCTCTCAACGTCGGGAGAAAATGTACTTGACCCATTAAGAACACGATGTCTTTCTGAAGAAGACAAAAGGAGTTCCAAATTCTAAAAATATTTTTCTAGGACTTAGATGAACGCTAGAATTATTAAAACACCGCTATCGTCCTTCGATACTTACGTGTTCTTCTTATTAAAAAATATATAAATTATATATTCAGATAATCTTTTTAAACTTTTTATACTACTTTTGAGATGTGTTAGTAGTCTGCCGTATCTTCCTGAAATATTCTTTCAAGCTATAAATTTTTATCTGCTGTCATGAAACAATTAAATATAAAGGCGTAATCTCTTTATCTTTAAATTAACAAAAATTATCTCAATTCATGAAACGCTTTCAAGTTCACAGGGAATTATTTATTGCCACTTTTATCCAATACTAATAACTTTCAAGGATAATAAAAAAGGAAACCGCTATCATTTGATTTGCAATTATCATAAAACACTCCACAGAGCAGATAACTATGATTGTCACTCTTCTAAAACGCCGCAATCATGAATAATTTATTCGTTGGCAAAGAAATGTAGGATAACTTTTTTATAGTATAGTAATATGAATTAATATATATTGTTCATTTAAGAATCATAAATATTCTTCACACACCTAAAACGAATTTTCTGTATTAAAAATAAAAGAAATGGTAACTTTTTCAAATAAAAGTTAGATAGAATTAATCATACAACTATTTTACTTTATACTGTACCCCTAATTGTCATACCAAATTGAACTCGCCATACTTCCTAGACATTGTGTAATATGGAACTATGCAGATAATAATTACATATTTGTTTAAATAATATGCATATAATTACACTGATGTCAAAGAGAATAGTAATTATCAACATCAATTTCCGCCAATTTCACAATCCATTCTGTTTTCAACTTGGAAAGCGTTTTATCTTTGACGCTGGCATTCATCTCGATCCTCAAACACATTAAAATGCTTGTCAGCAGCACAAATTGGCAGAGAGATGTCCCACGCTCTATTGCATGTTTATTAAATAAACATGTGTATACGTTTTATGCTATGGTTATTACGGCTTCAACAGATAAAACTTATACGTGCAGTATTAAATATTAATAATATAACAATAAACATCCACAAGTTTTGTAGAATGCCACGACATTCAAGCTATACCCTCATACCAGAATATAGGGACTGTGTATTATATTAAATATATTTTTATGACATGAATTATGACAGCTGTACACTATAATTAATAAAGAGTTGGTGCTCTTATTTATTTGAACTAGTTTTATATTGGGGCAATAAAGATTGGGATAAATTCAATAATTTTAAATGTTTCCAATAAATTAAAAGTTTACGATTTTTTTATTACATGTGTTAAATTCATAAATATACAAAAATTGTTTTTTAACAGACTTAACTTGCTCAATATTATAATACCAAAATGATCCCGAATTTGGAAATAAGATTTTCGATATTTTTTTGGAACTTATCTACAACTAAAACAGTAAAGTCTTTAATTTTGGATCGATTTTCAATGTAGAATTTTCTATAATTTCCACGATTTGCTGCACATCTTTGTGTATACGTTATTTTTGTGTACAAACAAAATCTTCTTTTTGAAAATTAAATCAATAAAAGCGCATAATTTAAATTTTGAATATTTAGGTAAACCTTTTTGTTATCATTATTCTTCAAATATGTAGCATTGGGTGACAAACCTTTGCGAACTTAATTGTGTAACCGTCGTGGTGTTGCTGAATGTGACGTAATGCGATTTGGGCCGCGTCCTCGGAATGAAAATCGATAAATCCATATCCTAAATAACACAAAAATTGACGGAATAAATTGATTTGTAGTGATATTTTTTATCCATGATACACATTTATAATTACAATAAAATTAATTAATATTGCATACTAGTTATAAACATCTTCTATACTTCAAAGGTAATGGCAGATTTTTGTTAAATTTCGTATTTTGTATAAACACAAATAAAATTCGATTATTAAAATTTAGGAATTATCAAGTTTGTCTAATGTTTTAAAAATTGGCGCACTTAAAAAACAAAACATTCGAAATTCACCAAAATTATAATAAAACAATGGCTAAAAAAGTGTAGAGGCGATTAACCGTATGAACTTTAATTTGTGTTATATACCATAAATCTTGACTTTTTCTCGTTGATAATTCAAGTTATCCAATTATAAATGATGTTTTGTAACTTTACAGCCAAAAGTCAATTTGATAAAGTGGAATAAAATTAGTCATATTGGGTGAAATATTAATGATGTAAAAACATTAAGGCCTTGCCAGTAAAATCATAAAGACAAAAACTAACAACATAATACTAATATCATTAGTTCTAGCTATAAAAACAATTACAGACCCCAGTACATAGAGAGAAAAAATTACAACTATTTTGGTCGGCAAAACTCCGCTATTAAAATAATGAATTTAAATGTTAGCAATAGATAATAAAGATTAGGAACACTGTGACGCTAACGCATTTGGAAGTGAGGTTAGGGTCCTATAACATTTCTAAAAAAAGAAATTTTCTCGGTAGCATTTTTGCTGTATTCCTTCACAAGCCATATAATTTCAAAGGTTGGCATCTGGCTATGATACGGTTAAGAGGGGAGTGCTAATTGAAGTCACTAAATGAGGAGGAGAAATAATGTTCCGATGTATATCATTGAAAATACAACTACTGCAATTCTTTATTAAGCTTTGTAATTACTGTTAATAAGTTTAGAATCAACCGATAAAACCAGTTTAAAAGATTTGAACATTTTTTAAAAGATAATTTAATTAGAACTCATTTAGAGGTAAAATAATCAATTAATCAATAAATAAAAAAATACTAAATATTTTTATTCATGTATTTCACTCATTTTTAATATGTTTATAATTTATTATAGCTTAATAATGTACTACAAAATGTTCCTCAATGAAAATAATCAGACAATTTTATATTTTATTTTGCAAACTTAAATAAAGAATGCAACAAAACACATGTCTCAACTCTCTTTCTCTATATCATCATTATCGTTCACGGCCTTCTCATAACTCACGCCCCCCCCCCCAACACTCTCCTCCACCACTCCCCACCTCTGC
Organism: Vannuccia rotundouncinata; assembly: GCA_034780395.1. Classification (NCBI taxonomy): domain Eukaryota; kingdom Metazoa; phylum Platyhelminthes; order Proseriata; family Coelogynoporidae; genus Vannuccia; species Vannuccia rotundouncinata. The sequence goes on along the minus strand of JAUZNC010004895.1, from coordinate 71,176 downwards.
ATTTGTTGTCGTCCTCCGTGGCAGCCTTCACAGACTTGACCTGGTTGATGTCGGGGACTAGCTCCTTGAGTCGCTGGTCGGTGAAGTCCTCGGACAGCCCCTTAATGTACAGATTGGTTCGGGAAGTGCGTTCTATCAAACTGCCGTTCTGGGGAGATGTGTTGCTACTCGACATCTGAAACGAGAACACCGAAATTGTCAATGAAAAACTTTACATTCATTATATTTTGTGATGCGTAATAATTTGCAATGAGAAAACATTGACAATATGTAGATTAAGATGTATGTGCAATAAGAAGTACGATGAAAGGTAAATGGTGAATTATTTTTATTTGATTTCAATTTTGAAACCCACACACTATAATATACAATATTTATGCATCGACAGAATTTTAAGAGAAGAGAAAATTATTTAACTTCGAAAGTCATTTATTACTTCACCATGTCGACACAGTGTAATTATTTCATGTTAAATATACGTGCCCCAACAGTTTTTTGTTGAAACTCTATTAAATGTTGAATCATTTTGATATTAAAGGATCTTCTGATCCCACCGCAACTTGGCTCGATGGAACAGCAGATATCCTACAGCTAATTTCTAAACTATATATTTCTGGGTATAATGGTATATACTAGCCCTCAGGCACCATATCATGTTAAATTGGTATACAGATATAAACTTCCATACGAAAGGGTTCCCAACACCATTAGCAAGGGCAGAAACAATATGTATACTCTATTGGTATTGCAATGTTCTCAAGTGTTGTTCAACAAAATTATTAAGATCCGGTCTTAAAGCCATACAGAACGATAATATTTCTAATCGATTATTTTTATCAAACCAGGAAGTGGTTAGATGGCCAAATAATTCTCTACCGGTTAATATTCCAATTATTATCTCACTATAAATGGGTTTTTCTGGCAGATAATTATATGGGATATATGTACAATGCACATTTGGTTATATTGATGGTAATGTGTTCTACATGTTCACAATGCTTCCACTTTAGAATATTATAATGAACATTTAATTATTTTTGTAATATAAAAACAATTTGAAAATTTCAGAAATATCCACACGTGACAATTTAAAAACTGATATTATGACATTTCAATGAAGCGAAATATATTATATATATATATCGATGAGTCATTTCAATTTCAGTTTGTAGAGATAATTGTTTATTAAAGTTAAAATAATTATGCTTAATAGTCGAATTTGTATGTTAAAATTTTATATCTATATTATAATTGTGAAATATATTGTGTAATAGTTGTTCAACTGAATGTTTGAACAAAACGAAGAGAAAAAATAAAACGGTTTTACTAACGTGTTTGGTTTTAAATTGCTTATACTATCCATGAAAAATCCAATGGATATTATATTACCAGGTGATAATGAATGGGATAAATGGTATATATGTCGAATATAGTTTAATCATTTCTATTTTTTATAAAATATTGTGAAAATTAAATTCGACCATACGATCATTTAAATTAGAAGTTTAGAGAGTTTTTAAAAGATTTTTTAGTAAATATACATAACAAATTCCTTATTACCAGTTCAATAACTTACATAATATGGAAAGTCTTCTTCCGAGTAACCGGACAAAAATAAATAATTGTTGTAGGGATTCATCATATGGTTATCGTGATAGTGCCTTTTAGTGTCAATAAATGAAATACTAAAATCCTTCTTTAAAAGCAGAGAATAAGATCACACAAAATTCCAAGTGTCAAACGTCAGCAGAAAACAGACTTTTTATAGCACCAAATTTAGAATCAGCAGATGCTGCAACTGCACTGTCTTCGAAGGAACTAATTTTAAGTTGAATGCTCAAAAGGCACTTTCGGTTTCTTAAATATAGACGGAGTTCTCCGCAGTTGTCATCCACTTGTGAAGAAAGTAGTTTTAATTAATATAACACCGTAATATCATCAACTTCTTTGCCACCGAAACAATGTATATGGCGCTGCATTAGTACTGTATTATACGTAACGCTAAAAGATGAGTTTGATGAGGTTACAAACGTATAAAGATAAAATGTCGTAAACAAACAGACGAGTGCAAAATTGATAGAGTGAGAGGAAGGCAAGTAGTATTTTGGTGAGTTCTTTACTCTGCAAACAGGACTTGGAATAGATCGCTTAACAGCTTTGCAACGTCCTCTGTAAGATCATTGAATCAGAGAATCGGAGATGTACACTGTATGTCAGCGAGTTTTGCGCAGTTAGGTACCAACTCTATAACCAATATTACTCGTGAAAGAATGGCTTGAGGCTGTACAGAACAAAAAAACTACATAGATATAGAAGAATTACTACTGTTCGAAGTTCACATTTCAATAGATATAATAATTCAGCCCTCAGAGTATGAGCAGTTTTGAAAAGGTTCTTTGGGCCATATAGTGGACTTGCAAACAGTAAATGTCAAATCGGTAGCTTTCAAAGTGGTCACACAAACCCAACAAACTTCATTTTTAGTAAACAAAGGAGTTGAATGGCAACGAATTATTTCTATTAAACTTTTCAATCAACTATAAATTATCTTTAAATGTTATTAGGTCAAATTAAATTTAATAACAAATAATTGTTTAATGTGATTTTCATTATAAAAATAACGTATTTACATTTAAACAAAATAAAATCATGCTTGATTTGTTTATAAAGATTTTATTGCGTTTTGAGTCTATAAAATGTTTAACAAAGATTCCCAAAAAGTATAGAAGGATTTAAAATATATTAAAATGCAATTACATCAGTAATAAGTATATAATGCACTAATTAGGATTTTCAAACATAATTTATAATATATAATGTTTTTAATAAATAAATTAAGATTACGTTTCCACAAAACGACCATTCAATATACTTCTTTGAGCATTCTGAAGTATAACTCAAACATAAATAAATAAAATATTGCGCATTTAAGAATGTAATAACACTTAAGATACTAAAATAACTATTCCACTCAAAAAGTATAATGAGTTTGGTAATAAATGAGGACATAATTTTATTCGACCTTTTGTCAAATATAATGTGTCTGAGTCATGCATATGTCACACGATATACATAATATATATACGCCTCTCTATCTTAAAAAATTGTACCTATATAGTTTTCGAAACTGAATATATTATCAAATATTTCTCAAATGTGCTCCTCCATTGTGTAATGCATGTACTATAAAGTCAAACATATAAATCGCTATTAATTCGTTTGTATTTTAATGTATATAAACCAAATTTAATTATTGAAGGTTTACAATAGTTTGCCTTGAAACAAATGAAATACAATTCACAACAATGGGCAATTTAAAGAATTAGAAGGCATTACATAGAAACTAGTAATAGTTGTAAAAAAGGACTTGTTCAATCTGATAAAATAAAGAAATATTCGATTTGGAAAAGCTATATTCAAGATAAGAAAAAAGCTCTTTTTATAATTTGTTGCTGGCTTTCAGCTGTCATTAAGATTCTTCTTATAAAAACATATTCAGGCGTTTTTTTCTATAAGAAAAGGGTGTTAAATGATGTATAATATGGATGGAGCGATATTGAGCACGATATTATCAGAAATACTGATCTAATCCATTGGATAATTGATCGGCTATGTGAAACCATTTTTTACAGCTACAGATTCTCAGATCCGATCATTTGCAAGATATCCATTATTTCTTCATTTATATTTTATTCGTTACTAAGTTGGAATCACATGATTGATTATAAAACTGGAGTATTATATGACCCCATAAAAAAAGTTAATACGCAATAAACGTCTAATTTTCCAATTTAAAAAATCTCAAATTGTTCTATTGATTAAATTTTTTATTTGAATGATGTATTTTGTAAAACTAATCTTTTCTGATGAAGATAGATAATTCAATAAACGGGTAATTTTTACCATCATACAATATCGACTAACAAAAATTTGGTAACTTAATTCAGTTGTGATTAATAAATAATACGTCGTGTAAATGTTTCATTTTTCAAACTATAGTCACGAAATTTAAAATGTGCGCATTTGAAAACGTCAAAAGGCTTTTATGGAATTGTGTACTTAATAAATTAGACCCCCCTTGTCGACGTCTTGACGGAATATATGATGGTGTTTCGTCAACAAACAAGAAGCTATTCTAATTTATGATGTTCGCCTATTTGTATATAAACGGGAAACAGTTCTGTATATTAGCTACTTTCGCACGTTTTTGGGGGCGAAAAACAGCTAAATTGCTTGTTCATACAATCATAGAGAGTTGACACTAACTTTGACTTTTATATAAACATTCTGAATTTCATAATATATAATGTAAGCAATAGTGCTGCTTCTAGCCCTGAAAGGTATGATTTTATCTATAAAACACTGTGTTTACCTTCCTGTAACCATCCAGAGAAATCATTATTACATTTCTATATTACTACATTATTTACTGTAATGACCATAACTTTCTGTGTAAACACTTATATTATATAACGCTGTATATCATTTTAAACTGAGGCGAAAATTCTGGAATAGATGAGATTTTTGTTTAATCAAACAACAGAAAATTGATTGAATCAACAGTTTATAGATTTAAATGTACAATTGATTGAATTAGAAAAACAAATTAAATGAAATACTATAGAGATAAATTTAAACAGAAATAAACTTAAATTAAATTAAATTGTAAAAAATAGAAACGATTATATATTTCGAAATATAATATAAAATTTGAATTTGAAAAAAGTTTGTTTAAAAAATGTTTAATCGCTTACTGTTTTTAAAAGACACGATCGATCCATTGAATGAATAAATATATTTGGAAAGATCAAAACACAGCAAGAAACCCAAAAAAGAGAATAAGGAATCACAACCGGCACAAACTAGGGAAGAAGCTTTGGGGGCCTACTGGTGGAGGATGCAGAAATGATGAATGTGTTCCAAGAGAGAGACGCGACTGCACCGAACTGACGAAACTTCCCAAATAACAGAAAGGCAACCTGAGTTTTATGGTCTATTCAAATAGAGGCTTCAGCCGTTTGGCGCTTCGTCCCCCCCCCTACCTCCCTCCCTCCCCTATATTTCCATCTCACTTGGGAAGAAAACAAGGGATGGAGCACTGCCTATGCCACACAGACTTGTTACCAGGGTTACACACTCTTGTTGGTGTTCACAAGAGCGCGAATATTGTGTTTGATAATTCCTTCCTCTATCTCACCCTATGACATCGCATCAAATCTTACCCAGAGCAGCACAGTGCGCTCCATAGACCCCCCTCCCCAACCCCTCCCGCAAGATGAATATGAATCCAAACTCGACTCGACTGTAGCTCCAGTTCTTGGTGGATTAGACTACCCACACCCCCCCCCCCCCACCCCACCCCCTGTTCGAGTTTCGTCAAGCCAAAATCTGTTTGTTAAAGCCGCAACCGATGTTTAACAATGCCTAGCATTTATCTTGGAACATCCCCTGTAGGTCGGGGTGCAACAACGACCAGAACAACATTTGCAATGCATGGGGAAGAAGATATTATTGAGAACTGGAGTGGGATACGGCGCCTTATAGCAAACTGACATGATGAATGTGACATGTTCTTTCTCACCCAGGAAAGAAACTTCTTCTGACTGTGAACGTATTCTACTGAGAGCGAAAACGCCAAAATGCATAATCGGTTTTTGAGAGAAAGGGAAAATTATAGGCTCCATGGTTTTGCCCTGCTTTAAATCCCAACGATAACTAAACACAATTTGAGCGAATTTAAATGAGATATTGGACAATATGCGCAAGTTTAATAGATAATAGAGAGGCGTATTTAAAGAAAGATGATATATAGCCTCCTCTATAAGGTCAGATAAACTACTTTAGAAAAGAATACAATGGCTGTTACAGTTATATTGCAAGGGGGATGATTTATGAATCAGAATATATTAGTCGAACGACAAGGAAAAATATAAAAAAGAAGAATTATTTGTGCAAGCCTACCGTTCCTACTGGTGAAATAATTCCTTGATTAAAGACAAGTGCGAATATATAACAGAATAATATACACAAAAGCTAACAACAATAAGACGAATTACCAATGTAAGTGTCTATATACTATCATGATTCTCAATCTATAAGTAAAGTTGTTAAGTTTGATTTCACTTGTAAACATTATGGCACAATTCGGTTCGTGGACTCAATAAAGGACTCTGTGATCTCTCTCGTTCTCTCTATTTAGTGTAGCGATCAACCTCAAAAATGGTCAGAGTCACTCACATCAAAGAGAAGAGAGGACACGATTAATTTTTGAAATGAATTCAATGCAGTAGCCGACAATGAGGACACTTGATTGAGAATTGCAGTTAGATGTAACCAACGTATTGTAAAGGTGACATAATAAAAAGATAACTTATTTTCAGGAGAAAACTCAGATTAGATGAAAAAAATTAGATGAGTACCTTTTATTATATAGTTCAAAGTTTTTTATTTAGAAATACGTGGAGTTTGTTAAATAAATATGAATCGAATTCCCCGCAATCATGGTAATTATAGCACTTAAATTTTATATTGATATAATGATAATTGGCTTTTTAGGATTTTAAATAATAATTGATTGTTATTTAATTTGTACAAAGAATACATTTCAATAATAAGCTGTACACAGATTAACTGTAAATAATGAATGTAATGATTCTGTATAGAAATGCATCTCTAAATACGTAAACCCTTCAGGAATGACTTAATACTATTTTTTTATAAATTCATTTTGAAGGTGCTTTTATAACTTATGAATATTTGTCACGTGGTTAAAGATATGAATTATGTCCTTCATATTTTTACAAATCAAGTTGCAGTCATTCAACACAAATGTTATTGATTTTACTCAGCTATATTATTGATTAAATAATAAGCACCTACTATTTCAAAGTATATTTTTAAATTTAAAATATTATTGCTGCATTTCTTTCTACACGATTATACAAATCATTTGAAACATCCCTGTTGTAATTTAAATACAATGATTTAGCTATTTTAATCTTACAGAAATGTACAAAAAAATTCAGTAACTATATCTCAAATTTATTGTCTTATATTTTAACCTCCCAATTTAATATCTGAATATTATATATGTTAAGTTACTTTAATTAATAAGCGAATTTCTCATGTATTCTTTTAATTATTTTAATTATGAAATGAGATAGTATTATTATAAATTTAAAATGAATACAAGTAATAAATCCTACCTTTGAGTTTACAAAAGCGTTTTGATCACAAAAATGGAACATAGAAAACAGTCAGGATCAATTACAATGAGTATGTTACCCTGTATTGAAAGTTGTAAAACCACACAGCAATAAATAATAAAGAAAGGGTGTTTTCTTGAAATATTCAGGCGCTTGTACGCATCATTCTTTATTGAATCACAAAGTTAATGAAACGCACAGCAATATATTAGTATGTGTGAGGTTTCTTTTTAGCAAGGAATTATAAAATAAGGTCCTCCTTTATTACCAAAGGTATTTGCACAACTCTAGTAAAGGAATATGACCTCTGTGTTTTTGTGTAATCTGTGAATATTTCATTGGTTATATGGTTTCCGAAGTATAATTAGTATAATGGTACTATAATAGATACGTTTTATGGGCCATCTTTATTTTATACATCACTTTATCATAAATAGTCTTTTTTAATTAACTAACACAGTTTTTTAACCAGCCACATTTTAATTTTACGAATACAGTATTTAGTGTAAATTAAAAATATTGGTAAGGGAACGTTTTTAATGCTTCTTTTTAAATAAAAGCAGAACCAATGCATCCGTTTTAAAAAAGAAAACTTTAATAATTTTTAATAAAATATATTCCATTTTATTATCTTTTAAATTTGAAACTTAAAAAATAATCATACTCTTATTATAAAAAACGAATTATTATTCCAAATTTAATTAACTTATCGGATCAGGTTATTTGTTGTTAGCAAAGAAACAGTAGAATATTGTCCATATATCTGTCATTGGAAGCGTCTCCAATTGATTTAAATTAAATTCCTTAAAACCATTGATATCTTAATTAACTTCTTTATTAATCAAATATTATTACGATATCGATGCTTTAAACAGTTCGATGAATGAATTAATAAATTAATAAAATTAGAAAATCAATATATCCATATAATTGTTGTAGTTCACATTTTTAATCAGAAACATATTAAGTAAACTGTCTTTTTAAGAAAAATATTTCTATTTTCCAAAATAATCAAACGTGATATATCGGCATTTAAAGTTTGTGTTGTAAATCCTTTCGATAAAAACATGTCGATGCCATTATCCGAGATCCGGGTCATTCGAAAATAATTGTTACATTCTGATCTTGAAACCCTCACAATGCGCGTTCTATTGAACCTCGAAGACAGGACGTCAATCCATTTTATCAGATTAATTAAACAATTTTATGAACCACAATATTCAATATTGTTATTTTAGATGATAATATTGATATTCTTTGTAAAAAGCATACTAATAATACAAGTTATTTTGGGATAGTTAGTCAATAACGCATACCAGCTATAACCAAACAAAAGTGTCAAGCATATATTGTCAAGATGTGTTTGTAAAGATAATAAATAGTAGATTTCGCAAAAATGGA
>JAUZNC010004895.1:16398-55675 GCA_034780395.1 Vannuccia rotundouncinata | reverse complement strand
AAGGGAAGAGTGCCAACAACTTTGGCATATTGATAGATATGTGTGTCCTGTGATTCGGCCCAGAAAAGTAACTTGGTACTGGCTTCTCGGTGGATCATATTTAAGGCGAGCCCCAACGTACATCGGAATGGGTTATGGGCATTAAATTAGCTGCACACACTCTAATATACCCCGCACATCTATTATATAGACACTTTTCTATGGGCAATATCTATGCGGGAAGTAAATCAATTCACCCAGCACGGTGAACAAGACGAAGAACGAACTTAGTCACTGATATTAATTCGTGATAACCTCTCAATTTTTTCTTCTTTATATAAGTGTGCTATTAGCTATAAATCGCCCATTCAAAGATTTTTTGATGATTTTGTTATAGATTTTGATAAGTAAATTTCTTGATTCAAAAAGACATTGTTGGTTGAATCCACGATTTCTTTCGTTACGGTGACGTTAAAAGTCTATTTTTATAACAAAAATTACAATTTTTTAAAAAAATATTTTTTATCAAATTTCGTTAGAGCATTAAATGTAATTGTATTGGCGAATACATAAACACTTTTGATATAGTGATTAATATGTGAAGTCTAACAATTTATAGAGATAATTTACAATAAATTCCAGAAAACGATTTCCTAAATATTAGAAACCTTTACATGCTTCGCAAGAGTTTACACAACTATTGAGTTCCAAAGGGTATACGTGTGAATACATTCATGGAAATTTTTGAAGTTGCTTACAATTATTGATTTGTGTATTTAGACTGCACCCTGCGTTTATGGATTAAATTTCTTTCATCTCTTTTTACAATAAACTGAAACATTAAAAAAATAGATTTTTTTGCGTATATTAAAACTAACGAATTACTGTTTAAAACACTGACGAATATTCTCTAACATTATTCAATTAAACAAACAATCTTTCTTAAACTATTCATTTATCGCACAAAAATATAAAATAAATATTTGTTTTTCATATAAACAGACGTTTGACAATATTCAACATTTAATTTTATTTATGACAGACACACTTCGAAATTAATTTACGTAAAAATTGAAAGAATAGAAGCAAATGTTTGACTTTTCGTTAAGTGGTTTCATAATAGCAACAATATACAACATTGGAGTAAGAGCATACAGCCATTGATTTATTAAGTGAATAAATATAATTAGAATTTATCCTATATAGTCCGGAAGCGGATATCAAAACAATTCCTAGGATTTAAGGTTGCCTTCTATAATAATCTTTTTTATAACGAATGTCATATTTATTGGGATGATCTAAGAATAACAAAAATAAGACATATATTATAATATTGTTTTCGATCGTGAGGGTAAGTTTTTTTGCTTTAGGAAACCATTAGTTGAGCAATAAACCATCATTTTAATACGCGAGAATTAGTTAATTAATATACATAATGGCGAAAAGGAAGGTTAAACGGCAGCCAAAGGGTAAACACAAGCAATATAATCCACGATAGAGATAAAGAATATAGCTATCAGCTAAAACGAAAATATATTTATTGTTAAAACGTTTGTAAAAATTAAACATTAGTCTTATACGAGGCTTGGAAATTTTTCCCGTTTTAAATTTGTTTGATTAGTATAGAAGATAAAGCGACTAATTTCGAAGTTTTAATAATTCTATTTCTAACAATTATTTCTAAACTTTTTCTTTATTTTCATTTAAAACATTTTTTCCATGTATAATATGTATAGAGTATTATTCTAAACTGAAATATGATAATATTGCTGCACTTTTCTTTTGAAAGCACATAGCGTTGTTCACTTTTTTTACTGAACATTTCTAAAAGTTATGTATTCTCTTTTATCTAAGAAAAGCAACTTCTGACTATAACATGCTATAAATATAGCTAAACGAAGTTAAATTTTAATTCAGTTCGGTAAAAAAATTTCGATTAGTTCGCGATGTTGTTCATACCTACCTGACGGAAAATAAACGTATTAATTGTCCTTAATAGAAAAACGCTGGAGGGCAATCTAGCCCGCCAATGCAATCCATATACTGTTATTCTTCTGTCATTGTCATCGATTGAAATTATTATGATTCGGGATGAAAGAGAAAAGATGGAGACCGCGCAGGCGCGCAAATTGAATGATTTGAACTGGAAAAGCACTAATATAAAGGGGAGGTGTACTACATATGTATCTATATATATAACTACTCGATATATGTTAACCGCTCGTATATTACAGGGGGAGAATACGGAATACAGGAAATATGCGAGTCTCGTGGAAAATTTTGTAAGACAATGCAATTGAAGTCCTTTCTATAACTCTAATTAGAGTTTTTTTCCAAATGTATAGAATTACATCGGTAACTAATATTTATAACTGCCTATATTAAGTAATCGATTTTGTTATTATTAATTCGCGTAGCTTTATATAACACTCATATCAAGTATCTAAAATAAGGGTGTTCGAATGTTTCAAAGTATTTAAAACTGAATGTTTTATATCAACAGAATTAATTCATTGATTGTTATTGTACAACGCAGAGAGGGAACTATTACTGAAGGGAAAATGTGAAATGTTCACGCGTGTCAAGAAAAAACAAACATCTTCCCTGATAAAATTAATATTTCACGGATTTTATTAACAAATTTGTTGATTCTCTGCATTTTATGGACTACGAAGGAAATTAAAATCTAAATTGTAATTTCTCAAACAAATCCATCGTAGAATTAATACCTAGAACGGGAAATTAACTTATTCATAAAGAAATGCTTCAATTAAGCAAACTAAATCTTCTTTTAGCTGTTAAACAATTTGTTTAAAAAAGTCAACTTTTTTATACGCTCAAAAAGTTTTTAAAAATTTACGTTTCAACATCTAATTGACAATTTTGAAATAAAGACGCACTTTTTAAGGATTTATTACAAATATTTGTTTATTACGTTTTTTCTGTATGCATTTCCTAAATAATTTTTTTATAAATAAATCATTTGAAAACAGTTTTGTTCACCCGGTTAAAAGACACTCCTATACTATGTAGTTGGAAAAATAAATATCTTTTACAGTCATAAAAAGGGTGTATCCAAAATGAAATGTAAAAAAGATATTTCAATAAATACGTAAATGTTTTCTATATAACTGCTAAAACTCTTTATTGATAAAAATAAAAATTGGAATAAAGTTAAAGAAATTAATAAAAATTGAAAATTTTGAAATTCTTTTATTTGAAAAGTGTCCAGAAATCGGTTTTTTTATAATCGACATTCTCAGGGAGAACAAATGTCAAAATGCCGGGATTTTAATTTCGATACCAGAGCCCCATATTCAGAAAACCTCTTTTTATAAATTAATCAAGAATAATTGCTATATTTTTGGGTTGAAAACTGTTGGACTTTGACAGAGTTAATTTCGGAAAATGTTTCAAAGAGTTTTATGGTAAATCAAATTAAATAGAGCTGTAGAAATATAAAATAAGGAGAGGCTAATAATCCTCTTTGAAAGACTAACAAAATTATTTAAATAAGATTGATACTGGTATTTATGTTTAAGTATTTATTAATTTGTACACAATTTGATTAGAAAAGAATGGATAGGTACACATTTCCAAAAACTATTTGATAGTAAATTTTATTAAAAATTGTGTTCAAATTATGGAAATGAAAACTTTAATAAACTAAAAAATTGTTATAAAAAATATGAAAATGTGTCATAAAATAATGGATTCAAATTGCACCACCAACACTTCATTCTCTCTATCCTTTCCTTTCCTTTCGTCATCCTCTCTATCCTCTCCTTTCCTTTCGTCATTCTCTCTATCCTTTCCTTTCGTCATTCTCTCTATCCTCACCTTTCGTCATTCTCTCTATCCTTTCCTTTCGTCATCCTCTAGTTACTTTCCTTGATATTCTCTTATACTCCACGAACCTTTTGTACCTTTGAGTGTATTATTAAAGTTTAAGGTTGTAATCTTTTGTAATCTTTTTGTCTTGATAGGAATTAATCAATATTAAATATGAATTATTTAATTTTTATATGTTATTAATTCACAAAGTCTATATTAGATAAATAATCCATTTAAATAATAAAATTAATTTTTTATTCACACACTCCAATGCATTAAAAGACTCAGTGTATTTTACCAATGCCCATAAACTTCTGTTTTATTTTGCAGCTAGAAATAATTTATTATTATTTATAACAGGAATAGTGACCCTAAAAGCAATTAAAGTTTCTAAAAATGAAGCCAAAAAGGAATAAAATTTCAACGAAACAAAAGGAGCAGATAAAATTTAACCCAATTTCAGATTTTTGGTATCATGACTCTTTAGCCAGCTATTATTATTTAGCATTAAGAATTTGCAACAATTAAAATTAAACTCTATTTCTTTAACCAACTGTGCCCATGAACAAAACACACAGTCTTGAAATATTCGAACAATTAGTTGGGCCACCTATATATAATACATTAATGGCAAATTAAACTTTACTCTTGCTTTTTAATGGTGAGGAATTGGATTTGGATTTGGATTCCGATTCCGATTTATATTTAAATTAAACATAAAATCCAAAAATAGCTTTCTTTTTTACACATCCAAAAACATACGATATATTATTATTAGTGTCAGTATTATTTGTTTTAATAAAGGAACGCTTATCTTTGACAATATGGAAAATAGTGGCATGCCAGGGGTCGATCGTGTATATAATATGATTGATCACTTGTGCCAGAGTAAGTAACAGATTATTCCAATCGAACTTTCTTTCCTCGTTCCTCATTCCCTCCGTTCGTTGTCTTACTTTACTTGAGTGCTAGGAAAACATTATTCTTCGCTCTGCAGACCTCTTTTCCCCTTATGTTTTTTTCTACAGACCCTATCGAGATAAATCCCTGTTTATTTTTGTGGCTATAAATTTTCTTCTGTTTGTGTGTTCAAAGAGTATCTTGTGTTTTCTTTCCAAGCTCTCTAATCGTTAAAGCCGTTGAATCTAGTCCCTACTAATCCCACAGCCATCACCTCATTACAGGCGGTCAAAAACACGCGATTATTTGGTTAATCTCGGCAGCCTATATACCATCGCATGCAATTAACACTGTAGTAACAGCTCCAGATAACTCCTCAAGTACCTTCAATTGAGATATCGCATACATATCGACCAAATCGCTCGAGTTGAAATTTGAAGAAAACGAGGAAGAAGGATGCTAGGGTTAGAAACTCATTATAGTATATGCTAAAAGGATAGAGAGAGAAGGAGCGAAAGAAAGAAAGAAAGAAACTGACTAAAATAATCGTATATTAGGCCAAAATGAAGGGTCCCTCTCCTCTTTTTAAAAGTGTATATGGAGCACACCCTCTCCTCTCATAGAAGGAGAAACTTTCCCCTTATTTCTGACATGGTCGTTATCACGAAGAATTTATAGCATATTGGCGTGACAATTGTAGCTTTATCGTGTTTTGTAGAAGAACCCACGAATGAATCTGTTGTACAGAAGGGGGAAGTTTGGCCAGAAAAGAACGCTTATCAAGATAGAACGGGGGGGGGGTATCGCGGTGAAAGAGACAGAGAAAGTCGAAATTGGCTGACTCTAACTAATGTATTGCAGTAACCTTAGAAGGCAATTTATTGTATAGAAAGAATCGTGCTGAATAAAAATAAAACTGGGTATCTCCATTTTCTTCTGATTTTCTAGATTTGAAGCTGATATAAGACGTGAGATTGACCTTGCCCAAAGGACAATCACTGGGAATACCTGCCTGAGTAGCTAGGTCAATTAAATCAATTTCACAACCAATAATCGTATTGTTTCAATGAGAGCAGAAAGATTATATCATTAATAACTTTGAATTGTTTCTGCTCTATAATAGAATTAAGAAAAGGATGGTTTCCCAATTCGTAGATCTTTACTACTTGTGTAACTTTATTTCCATGTTTTAGATTTTCCTTAGATTGTTTCTTTTAAATTCTGTAACATAAATATTGATAATTTTTATATATAGCGCTCTATTTTACGGTTAAACATATAAATTATATTACAATAATACTTTAGAGAAATATCGCATATAAGGATTAAAATAAATCTTTATTGAAATATAAATCAAATTTTAAATTTTAAAAATTATAAATTTATTAATGTTTTGTTTGAAAGAGTAAAATATTCTATTTTATCAATCGTTATTTTTCGATTTTGAATTATATGATTAATAATTTAAATTTAAAAAATCTTTTAATCTTTTAAATTTAAAAAATCTTTTAATCTTTTAAATTTAAAAAATCTTTTAATCTTTTAAATTTAAAAATATCTTTTATTGTATTTTTATATAATTTACCTAATGCATTCTAACATATGTACATTTATACATTTTACTCTTCAGAATTTATAATAAATATGTTTTTAAATATAAATATTATATTTTTTCTGTATAATATTGTTTCAGTACAAATTTATCGGGATTACATTAATGGGATGTGATGTCACAATTTACTTTACAACTATTGGCTCAAAATTAGTTTCGGTTTCGGTTATATTCGTAAATCAACTTTTATTGCCACTTTTATTATAAATTAATTGGAGGGTTCTTCAATTTGATATATATATATATATAATTAATATAGTTTACCTCAATTAATCGATTCCCTTCATTTTATTATGTTTCTATCTCACACACACCGCCATATATTAAATATAACTTTATATAAAAAATAAAAAAGTATTATTATTTCCTAAAATAAGTTCTGTTAATAACTTTAAAACTTTAGAATATCTATTTAAGTCGTATTAAGAATTAAAATACACAAAAAATGTTTATTTAATAACGAACTTTATTTAAAATGTGTCCAAAATGTTAAATTAATTAATCTGTATTAATGATGTTATGTATTGATTGGTGTTCCTTTCATTCCATTTCGCCAAGTAGTGTTTCTACAATCAAATTAATTTCTTGAGTTCTGATGTTCATCGTGAAATAAAAAATTCAGAATGATATATAATGAGACATTTAATTGAATTAGAATTTAATATTTTTTCATAGATATGGGATAGATATCTAACACAGGTAGAAAGGTACATGATAATAACCCAAGGACGCTCTGAGTAGAGCATTTGCAGAATTGTTCATTTGAATTTACTGAATTATCTATTATTTGATTGAAACCATTTGTTTAAAATTGAGATGGCACAATAATAATATATTCAAATAATTATTTATTCTTTCAAAAATATACTCCATATACTTAGTATTAGCTATATTTTTTTATAAAGTCTATTTTTAATTTTCTATTTATATATATATATATATTCAACAGTTCAAAAATATATACAATTAATTTATCGTTTAAAAATAGATTATATTATATTTCTGCATAAAATGTGAACATTTTTCTTTAAAGATAAAAGCTATTTTTGTAACTTAAAAGTAGCTAATTTTAAACGGATCAAATTACGTTAAATTATCGAATTATATAAATAACTTTATGTATATAACTTCTGTTTTAATTTAATTAACAAAATATTTGTGTTTACGTTACATTTATCTTAATTTGGATTTTATATGATGATACAATATATAGTAACACCACTTTTAATTATGTCATTATGTTTGGGATATATTTGTAACATATGTGTAAATATATTTTTATCTTTTTCATTAATTATTTATAGCTATATATAGCCCTTCAATTATACAATGTATACATTTGGTTGTTATTCAATATCTATTGTTTTAAACATCGCATATTTTGAGAGTTAAATTATAAATGATTTAATTTACATTATTTACAGCTTCTACCTATAGTGGGTGGGAGATTCTGGACTAACCCAATATTTGACAAGAACAATTTTACTGCTTGATATATTGCGTTGTATTGATGGCAGCAATGGGAGTAATAAAAGGAGAATGTCATACACACTTTAATTAAAGCAATCTCACTCTCCTTGGTGTGAAATATATCATATTTAATGCATCAACTCAGACTTCTGACGAGCTATTGTCGAAATTAAGCTCTCAGTGTACTCTGCTAAATAAGGATTAATAAATTAGATAGATTTACAGTAAATACCAGCGATGTAAGAATCGTAATTTTAAAAGCTATTTTAATGAATATTTTGACCTACATTGTGGCATTTCTCAATCATAAACATTTACCAGTTTTGGTTTATTTATTCTGATTTCATTAAACTTTATTAGTAACGTTATTTTTATTACTTCAATTCATTTCATGAAGCATTTTATTAACAATTTGCCTTGATATGGCATTTAAAGGTATATAAACATAAATAATCTCAGCTCACCTTTTTAAATGTCTAGATATTTCCTAATATGTTCGTTTAATTTGAGCGAAATCCTTTGACTAAATTTGGGCCTGCACGTATGAATTATTTAATTCAAATTAAGGAAGGACTATTTGAGTTTTCCGTCAGATGTTGTACATTCGATGATGCCGGTTTTTGATTGCAAACTGCTTGAAGAAGATGAAGAAATACTATGACGTTTAGACGCGAAAATTGCACAACAATATTTTATATGATCAAACCCACGAGCATGCGGGGAAGAGTGAAATAATAATACGAAAAGTTTTTTTCCGTCTGTCGGTGGTTGAGTTGCTAAGTCCGAGGAGTAGAGTGCCAAAGCTTACCACAAAAGGATAATGTTGAGCGTTTGAAAACAGGATAGAAATTCTTTTGAGTTACAGAGAGGGGAACCCGATGCTAACTCTCTGCCCAGCGATTCTTTCTAGGAGCGAACTGAGCAACCAGTTGGCTTATCAGCCTGATAAAAACAAATTGAAGTGGTCCTCTGCTCTGGAAAAGGGGTGGATATATTGGCCTGAGACAATGCCGCGGATGATTTGAGACTGAATTAACTAGCCTGGCGGCAGGATCAATAGCTAACCAACCGAAATCTTGCTCTCTTTTCCCGACGGCTCCAGCTCCCGATGCTACTGCTTCTTCCTTCCTCCTCTTCTCTCCGTCTCGTTTTCTCTATCTTTCTCTCTCTCTCTCTTGTTTCTTTCTCGGCGTTCTCTTCCCAGTTGGTTCTATGGCAAGAGGGGAGGAAGAAACTGATGCTGCTGTTGGGTCCCTTAGAACCGCTACCAGTCTGGCTAGTTTGCAATGAACACGACTTCTGTGGAATGAAGCCAGACGTATATCTGATTGCGGTGCTGCTGCGCCAGTGTATGTGTGTTGCCAATGAATGTTAGCTCATTTGTTTACCAATTGAAAACAATGTATAGTTTTATATAGTTTCAATTTATCCTTTTGCTTTGTGTTTAGTAATGAAATCTCATGATTGATTCATGGGTAATAAATACAGTCAGAGTTGGGATTTCAATTGTGTCAGTTAAAACATGAGTGCACAATTATAGAATGTAGACATCTATATATGTAATTGGTGGAAGTAATATAAAACAAATTTCAACTCTTATCCCCAAAATATAAAGGCAGGACTGTGGTTAACTCCTCTTGTTAACAAGTGAGTATGGAATCCCTCTAAATGTAAGGGACGGGTTTAACTCGCCAATTGGATTAAATCGATTTGAGGTTGATATTGTGTCCTTAGCGTGTTGGGGTTAGTGGCATGAATGAATGGTTAAGTACAGTTTGAACAACACAACTATTCGATCGGGATCATTAGCTGAACACTTTTTCGATTTAGTTATTTGGTCAACTTTCCAAATTCAATATCCTTTTGCCAACAAGTACAACTAAATTGCTCTTACTTTCGGTTTTACGAATTACACAATTATTATGTCTGTATATATGTAGCAAAGTTTCTCTCTCGATATATATTTACTGCGTGAGAGAGTATATATACCCTTTATTATATGAATTTATGAATGGGAGGTTAAGCTACAAAGTGACACGAAGATCGAAGATTTGATCCGCAAATAAAAGACACATTGGGAAGGGGAGAAGTTAATTTTGATTGTTTTCTGCGCAAAATGGGGTCACACTATACAACTACAGGAGTATTCAGAATAACATGTTTAAACATTTAAAGTGCGTCATAATATTAAGTGGGCACAATAATATTGTATATCATTGATTCTTCAGCGCTCAATTGGTGTACGTATTATATTTGAGTTTAGAAATAGTTTTTTTCTTCATTTTCTTTGAAGTCTATAGTTTATATTATATATACAAGTCTGTAAACTGTCTATATATTGATTGTCTCAACCAACCCTGATTGCTCTACATTGTAAATGAAAACGTACCCTCCAGCTAAAGGGTCTTACTAAAGCAACACTCGTACATATACACTCAAATTTCCTTTCAACTTCTTCGATATTTATTTAATACTGTTTCATAAAATGAAAGAGAATGTCTTCATTTTTATATAAAATGTGTATTTAACAAAACATAGTTATTATTGTTCTGTTTTTTTAAAGTTTTATGAGATTATAAATTTTTTCTAAAGAGAATAAACATATATCAATAATTTAATCATATGTTTTAGAAAAATTCAAATTCTTTAACATGATCCATGCTGTAATTTATTTTGTGATATATTTAGGTACTAAACACATTTAGTTAGTAACCTATAATAACTATATTATATACATTCGATTATTAAGACCTAAAATTATTGTTTAAATCTTTTTTATAATTATTTGTAATTCATTGCAAGGAGCATTTTGTTTTAATAAATATAATATCGGGTGGATAGCCTTTTTCGTAGTATATTTATTAGAATGTTTTAATGTATGGAAATTTAAGTAAAACTTTATTGACAAAACTAAACATTGTATAATAAGAAATGTAAGCGATAATATGATTATAAAGACTCATTAAAATTTTATAATGCAAACTATATATCATTAAATAATTATTTCGTCTTTGCGAAAACAGTAATCGATTTTACCCACTTCTTTATACATTAGTATAGACACTTCAACCTTTAATTATGTTTTATGCAAAATTAAATATTCACCACATTGTGGCTGAACATTTTCACTAAAAATGAGTTTTAAATTATTCAGAAAACACAAAGCAACCTAAAAATTTATAAATATCTCTAAATAATGAATTTAATTTGATTCATTTCAAAAGTTTTTGATGTAAAAATATTTATGGATTGATTAAATACAATTTATTTTTGCATTGTATAAGACGATAATTACAATTAAAATAGGTTTAATAATTTTATCTGTATTTCTTGCGAGTTAAATGAGTCTAAATATATATTTTTATAATTCTGTTTGTATAAAAATTGATTTGGAGTAAACCATAATTTGGTTAAAATGATAGATCTTGATTAAAAAATCTAAATATGTTTCATTTTTGAAGATTTAATTAGTATTACTAAACAGTTTTTTAACTGTTTAAATTATAATGTAAATACTTAACTTATTCACCCACTTAAAATTGTCTTAAAATTGTCGATCAGAGAATAATGGATTTTAGTGGTTTTAAAAAATAATTATGAAAGACCCCTCTGACAAGCTAACAATACACCAAAGCAACAAATTAATTGTACAAATATATTACAATGCTCTCATTCTTTTTCCCATTAATTTGTATCGTTTTAAATTTCTTTCCAAATATATTTTCATCCTGCTAATTTTTTTAAGCAATTTTTTGTCGGCATAGGTCCACAGGAAAATGTATCGAGAAGGCAATTTCATTTCTGGTTCATATATAACTATCATTGAGCTTAGTCCTATTAAGGATTAATATTTAGTAATAGTAAAAAGAATAATTACTACATGGAAATTGATTGGATTTAAAAAAAGAGTCTAACAATTGTGGTTATATATTAAAACAACGCAACAATAGTGAACATGTTGCTTTGGCTGGCTTGATTTATGGCTTCGAAACGTTTATTTCTATAAGTTTTAACACAGGCTGAATGAAATCAGATTTCAAAATCTTTGACAGACTATATTTTCCTCCAAGTTAACTGATTGTTAAAAATGATTAAACAATGCTTTTTTTAACCGCTAACAAATTTTAGAAAGTAAAATATTTGGACATTTATCGATGCCTATCGCAACATAAGTCAAAACTCAAAAGATATTATCATGAACAATGTGGAAGTATTTATGTCCTTTCAGGTTATTATAAATATTTCAAAAACTATAAATCCTTTTCAATTTAACTGCGCGCAAGAAATACGTTTTTCTTTCAATAAAGTTGTAATTGTTATATTGCAGTTAATGGTTTCAAAAGTTTGAGATTATTTACTAAATGAAATAGGCTTCTTTTGTTGAGTTGTATGTTGATCGTAAGGTTGTTTGTAGGATATATAAAAGAAAAATTGGGAAAAGAAATAAACCTTTGCAGTATTTTCTCCAACTGTCCACAAAAGCAGGGTTTTCCGCTCCTGTATTCTTTTAGATAATTGAAGAGAATAAAGTGACAGATGAATTTTAAATACGTCCAATTTTGTTGCCAGACATTTTATATTCCATCGAGTAAGAGGCCTATGAAAGATTCATTTTTTTAGTGAGATATAACCCCCAGATCTGCGGCAGTACCGTACCTATAAGCACAACAAATCTAGTAAGAAATTAATTTAAATTCTCCTCAACCTGCCCTTCTCCCCCCCCCTCCCCACTCCGTTTCCCTTCAATCCATTTCAAGACTTTCGTTTCAAATGCCATCCTTCTATATTAGACTAATTATTAACGTTAAATATTCATACTTTGTGGAATTGAGAGAATGGAAAAATTTTGGGTGTGGGAAGACAACTATCCTCACAGCAACGGCCGGTTATATAAGTGAGGAAAGAAACGAGGTTTAAACTTTGTTGCTAATATCATCAGCGAAGAATTGGCATGTTGTATGTTGGATTTCCGGTGGTTGAATACTAAAGATTTTGAAGCGAAGTCTGCCCGAACACCACCTCCAACACACCATTGGAAGGACTGGGACAAGGAGCGCGTCGAAATGAACGACTTAAGTTGGACAAGAGGACAGGGAATCGATTTTATTGCTGAAATTGGATCCTTGGGATATTTAGAAGTCACAATACTAATAAAACGGATTCCCCATTTTTTTCTGTCAGATTTTCCTTACGCACAGTTTGCTTACAGTCAATATTGTGTGTGAGGGTGAATTCCGGAAAAGTGTCAATTTATTTTTGTCGTCAAATTTCTCAAATTAAAAATGTATTGATCTCTCTTAATTAAAGTTATCGCAACTTGATTATAATTTTACTGACTGTGCACAAAGAAATGTGTCTAACTGCGGTCCTTTTGAAACAAAAGGAATTATAATAAGTAGGTACCCTTTTTTTATGAGTAATATTGTTGTCTTAATAAATATAAAAATCCTTCAAATTCAATTGCAACTGGCCGAAGAATATCTTTAAAAATGGATATATTAATAGTTATAAGAGTTTTGTTTATATATAGTTGTAAAAATATCGATAATAGAAATAAAACGAATCGCTAAAATAACACATCAAATCTCTGCAATTTATATTGCTATTTAGTTGACATAGAAACTGTTTAAAACATTTTTGTTTTTGTTCATTTTACTATTCTAGATGGTTAATATATAGCTTGATAATTATATAGCAAATAGTATATGTCATAAAAATCAATTGTAATGTTTTGATTGACTGTAAAAGAACAATGAACGATAAAACAAAGTTATCCCAGAAAGCTAAACCATAAAACGGTTTCATAATGAAGATATATATCTATATGTGTTCTGCTGTTTGCTGGCATTAATTTACCTCTTTTATCAAAACAAATGTCTGATTTTTATACAATGTTGACATCTAAGGTATCATCACTAAATTTTGTTTCAATAAATGTTTAAACAACTTTGCATAGATGTAAAAATGTAATTAAAGAAAGGCTTTCAGATTACAAAATAAATTTAGTGTTTCGTTTTTCATTCTATTATTTGAGGCGATACATTGGATCCTTCAACTTTGGTTGATACAGAGTATTCAAGAGTTTTATGTATGACAATTAAAACCAAAAAAAATTATAGCCCCCTTCTTCTCTATAGCATATTATCTATTCTCACCATTCGTCAATAATTGATAATCCATTTTCCTAAAAACTATATGAAAGAAAGAAGGAGTGAAGATTAAGAATAACAAATAAAAAACATCTTAGCGGGGTAGAAACCCTCTCTCCATCTCTCCAGGCCGTCTGTGATTCCACAAGTTTGTTTTTGAGGTGTAGAACAAGCCCGTACTCAACCGGAATCTTGAAAGAAAGAAGAAAGAAAAACGGAATTCGAAGCAAAAAAAATGGGCAAATTTGGAAAGCCAAAGCGCAGAAAATAGACCATAGCTCGGGGTTACTGTCGCCCTGTCGTTCGCTGTCTCAATCTCGGGGTATTGATTGAGTTGGTTGCTCTAGAATTAAATACATTTCAACAGTAAGAATGACAAGCGAGGAATTCCCGGAAGAAAGGTATATTGAAGGGGCCGTCGTGCCGCCCTCACCCCCTTGGTCAAGTCCGGAGTCAAAGTTCGCCCTGTGGATACCTCGCGACAATCAGCTCCGTTGGGAAATATGGCAGGACTAGAGAGAAATTGTTGAGGCTGGGTGTGGTGAGGGAGGTGACAGAAAAGATAGATGACATAAAGTCATTTACAGTCAAACGCCGACTCTCAAATAGATTCTTCTGTTTCTGGATGTTATCCGGCGGTTTTGTGGAGGGGAGAATAGGATCATTCATGACCAACAAATCGAATCAACACCCGATTGTAGTTAAGAAGAAGTGGCGACGAAAGTGATTATATAGTTACTTAACCGAGTCAACTATATACCAACAATCAGTGATCAAAATGTCTTTCTTTAGACACGCGGTTAATCTGTAATCAATTGAATTTATCGGAAATAAGTTAATCAATGCGGCTGTTTTTTTTGGATGGACAATTAGATTTTTATTAAATAAGGTTTATAAACAACTTTGAACTAAATTAAGTGTTTCTAAAAATATTTGTATTGTAAATCTTTTTTGTTACTAATCTATATAATTTAATATTCTACTGGAATTTGTTTTTAGATATTTTAAATTTTATAATGAGAAAGCTTGTTTTTATAAATGTAATTTAATTAACTATTGCATTTAAAATTTAAGACCAATGTGTTTTTATTTACTATTATAGCACACTTTTTCAACTGATATTCAACCCAATTATAATAAATCATATATACTCTAAAAATTATTGTATTTTAAACATAAAAAAGAATAAAAAGAATTAATAATATGTATGGAATAAATAGAAACATTATGATGACTACAAATTTCTTTTAATGACTAATAAAATTATGGTGCCATTCAGAACCATTAATATGTGCCGTTTATATTTGTCGTCGTTATATATTTATATGTAATGTCTTATTTTATTTAATACGCCTCAGTGATAAGAACGTTTCTTACTATTATTAACCATTCCAATTTCATGTTCCTACCTGTATATTTATGATTTCTGTAAAAATATTTTCACTTAAAATTTTCTCTTGTTTCTTTAAAAAAATAGATTAAAAAAAGAGAAAAATTTGTGTTTTAATTTATAATACGTAGTCTTTACTACTTTTCAATGGGTACTCAAATAATCAGTAGTTGTAGCAAAGAAATAGCTTAGATATTTTATGATAAATTAATAATACTTGATTAAATGAAAGATATTAAAATGAAATTTCAGCCAACAAATTTTTACAACTTTTTTGGCAACAAATAACTTCTTAAATTAAATAAATTGTTAAGCTACATTGTAACTTATAGCTAAAATAATTAATCAACAAACCAATAGTGCATTTTAACTAGATGGGATCTATAATTTAATTCAGTGAATATGATAGTTTTATTTCGATCATAACTTTATGCCATTTAGGAATCCAAAATGATAAATGTAAAGCAATATTTCATGAATATTTATAAAGGAACATTTCCACATAATTCATCGAACCTGTTTTCCTCCTAAATATATATCCACTGGTGAAAATTGTATATGCCCCATTTCACTGAGAGGTCACCCAGCTTCCTTTATTTGGAAACAGAATATAGAAACATTACAGAATTGGAGGAAATTCCTCTACAGATTTTATGCAAAACGGGCGTGTAACTTGTTATAAACTTAATTATATTATCGAAACGATAAAGGTTAATTACAAAACATCCCATTGATATATTTTTTTATTATTTCAAATTCGTAAAGTCCATCGTAAATGTTTCATTAATTTTATACTTGACTAAGGTAAGGAATTATGGAAAACCTATATTTGATTCAAAAAAGAAATACGTATTGCGAGAGATAGTTGAAAGCATTGCTTAATAATTTGGCTATACTAACGGAATCTATTCTAAATCAAAATATTATTAATTTCATTTAATATCATTGATTATATCATTGATCAGTATAAATAATAAAACTATTTCGCTCAATTAAGTTTAAAAGTATACACAAATCGATAATCGATATCTCTCCTTATAATTGATACCATTTACTCGACATTTGCCTTGGTTCAGCAAAAGTGTCAATTTATTTTATTTCTCCATCGTGTAGACATCGAGGCAATGTATAGTCAATTATAATAAATGATATCAATTTAGTTTTGTACTTAATTTGGACGAGTATCATTGATTATTTATTGATCAATTTAATTAAAAGGCAAAATGTCTGCAGTTGTTAGACAGTATTGTGTGCCTTTTGTCTACGTTTAATGTTATGCAAATACTTAATTATTATTTAATTGTTTCCAATGGAAATTAAGTGCGCATCAACAACAAAGAAGTAAAATAATATTTAAACAGAAAATAGAAAAATATGTTTTTACAATTTTACAATCTGTTATTCAACTATTGCAAAAATTTCAGTTGAATTTCCGAGAAAATTTCACTTTTATTTATTCCAAAAAAATACAATTTTGTATAAAAAAATTCAAATACGAACACTCGTGAATAAAATGAACTAATTTTATTAATTTTATTAAATATATCTATAATATTAAACGTAGTTTTCAAATATAACTAACTGTTTATATCTCTACTCTTAATAATATTTTGGACAATTCTAGTTCTCAGACGCCTTAAAGTAACACTTCAACTATAGTTGTCCTTCCTAGGTCTCTATTAACGCAGTTGTAAAAGTAGTTATTGGCCAATACATTATTTATAAATATTATTCATCTCTTCACAGCATCTCTTCACGTGTCAATTACCTAATCAGAAGATCCCATCTCAACTCCACTTCAGATATCATTAAGTATATTAGGCATTTGGCAAGGCAGCATAGGAGAGGGGATGGAAAGTGAATGCGGCATATGCAATTAATAGAGACAAGAGCCCTACATTTCAATAATCACAAAATCCAAACTAAATGTATCCCAATTTTTGCAAATACGCAATAAGTCTATATTACTACTCCGCCGGCATTATGAAATAAAATGACTTATTATACTATATATTTTTTAATTCTTTTTTCTTCTCTTATAGCCATTTTTTCTCATTCACACGATTTATTTGCTGTAATCTCCAACAAAAATGTAATCGATCACCACCCCCTCTCAGCTAGGCAGACCCCAATTCTCTCCAAATTTCTAACTCATTTTCGTTTTTACTTTTTTCTTCTCCTCTCCCTGGAAATGGTGTATCGAGTATTATCTGGTAAGTTAACAAAATCCTGTGGGATAACGTAAGAAATTACCTGCTCGTTAGACGCGCCCTTATCACATTCAACAGAACTTGTTAGAGATAGATTTCGAAATGTTGTTCTTCTCTGGTGTGACGATATACAGGGAAGTGGTAGCTCTTCCTGTGAGATTGGCTCTGTTGTAGCTAATTCATTCAGTTTGTACGATATAACGCGAGAAATAAAGCCATTCTTTTAGAGAGGGTAGAGGGTAGGGGTGAAACAAATCCGGTCTGGTTTTGTTCTTCTATCGAATTAAACTACTAAAAAAGAGTTGTTGTCGTTTTTCTACAAACAAGGTTTGATTAAAAAAAATGTTTTAATAAATTACTTTGAGAATCGAATGTTTTATGTAAGTTTTAGGTGGAAAAAGAAATTTATGATACAATTTCGTGGTGATGAATAGTTAAGCTGTATTACTGAAATGATTCAAATTAGACGTTTTTTTGAAATTTTAAATGTGGTAATTTTTAATTTATGAAATTTTCTTATTTTTCGACTTTCAAATATGGCATTTCTTTTCTATTGAGTGGCATATAAAAAAGGTACACTAAACTACTTTTATTTGTCTCATATATTATTAAATTCAGCGCATCCTTATAAAAAACTTTTCAAATGTTTTACCGACCAGTTATGAAGTATAAAATGCCTTTTGGAAAGCTTCTATTTGATCCGATGTCTGTTTTGTGTTTTGGGCCCCAGTGTTTACAAAATCAATACATCACAATTATTTGAATAAATATAAATTCGTCATTTCATGTTGTATGTATGACTGCTTCTCAATTCATTTTGCGAGATGGAATTTTAATTGTCAACTTGGGGCTCACAGAACGAGTATTTAATTGATGACCATTACAGTATATACTTAATGCGTTTTTGCGGGGTCGTCTATAGGTGTGTTTGAATATAACATTAATTAGGAAACATACACAGATAGGAAATCCTCTGTCGTGGATTGTCATGAACATAATTATTAAATCGATATAACTGAATTAGTTGATTGTTGTATATTATAAATAGATGTATAAAACATATAATTTCATCATAAAATATATAATAAATATTTGTAACAAGAAATGAACTTATTTGAAAACATTTTCAACCGCGGGAGATTTTCTAGTAGATTTTTTTTATTATTCTAAATATATCATTTAATTCTGCCTTTGTACTAACGGTTAAATTGGGAATATATAATAGATGCAGAAATTAAGTAACAATAACACATTATCGACTTCTTCGCTATAATATTTATGAAACGTTTAAAAACACGAAATCTGTATATTATTTATTTTTAGTTTATTAATTTAATAATTATTAACTTCAAATATGAATGAATTACTTTAATATTAAAATAGAAAATGCTAAACTAATTCACCAAAAGACAGGTAAACAAATTTCCTTATTTTTTATTTCAATGAGTATAGATAATCGAAAATCTTTCAGGTTCAAAATATATATATTGAATTACAAAACATTTTGACAGGGCAAACCCAGCCTACCTAGATAAATATTTTATCAATTTTACTTCTTTAAGGTATCTATCATTTTATTAGACATTTTATTGATTTTTGTGTTCCAATTATTTCTGTTTATTTCACTTTTTTTATAATCTCTTTTCTCAAACCATTAACTAAGTCTTTCTAAAACCAGCTTAAAATTCGATGTCGAATAGATTTACTTGAAAAACACAATTCATGCCAATGTATATAGCGAGATCCTCCGAAGCTGAATAGATAGAAATGGTTTTGAATAGCTTGCACGGTAGATTCTTTTAATATTTCTTATAATTATGACATCGTGTTGCTGCTCTGAGTTCATCTTCTTTATATAGTATAGATAGAGTCGACCCAAGTCGAGACATTTAGAAATATTTTCGTACAGAAAAAATTGTATTGTTTACGTAATATAAATTATTTAAAATTGAAAGCTGCTCAAAGATATGGCCTCAAAATTTTTAAAATATGCTTTTACGAAAAATGTAATCGAATTATTACTGGTTTAATTGATTATTCCTTTAATTAGGCAGCTTACCGGGGTAAGAACAGTAAATTGGAGAAGGGGAATAGCGTCCTAGAGAGGCCCAAAAGGCGGATCTTGACTGAAGCAAATAGTCTCTGGTAAGCGTGTACGGCCCTGGGATGTGGCTTCGATGTCGGTATTTTGGAACACTAGACTTGGGGACAGGGATGTCTTCGACGGAGTCTTCCTTTGGGCTGCGGTAATTCAGGAGAAATACTCTTTCAACATAAATTGGTGTAGGAAAAATAATATTGCGAAATTAAAACGGACTCCATCGAAAAAATACCGGTTTTGGTTGATACAACCTGATTTATAATGTTAATGGAATATCTTTCAAATAGAGGCAAAAATAAAACTTGTAATGGGGTATTTTCAAAATGGTATCATCCTTAAATCTCCCCAAAATTTAATAAATCTCTTTCAATGGTTATATATTTATAATTAAAATAAGTCCGACTTGTTCAGATTTATTTTTTAATTTTTTATTTTGCAGTATATAATTTTCATTTTTCTTGAATGTATGTTTAATGTATACTTGCATTAATACAGCTTCTGTCTACATGCCTAAATTGTCTATTATACAAAAAAAAAATATTTTAAAATTATATTGTTTAAGCTATTATACTTGTTACTAAAATAGTAAAAAAATTAACCTAATTTTTTTAAATTAATGTTAAAGTCAATCCTATCCAGAATTCAAAAAATTATAATCGTTTGAATTCTTCATTGAAAAATGTATTTTATAATGTATCCTTGATTATTATTTTTATAGTATCTAAATAACAGTTTCAAGTAAGAGAACTTTTAATATATAAAACTGTCCCAATAAATCGAATCAAAGATAAAAAAGAAATAAAAAAATATTTATCTAAATTCACCTATATTCCAAAACTCTATTTCGAAACCATTTACCTATACGGCACGAGAGATGAAGTAAATTATTTTCTCTTTATAATTAGTTTGTTGCGAGCAATAAAATAAGCATTGCGGGTTTGACTATCGATCTACAGTCGTGAAATAGTCAACTACATATTTACAGCTGTCAAAAGTGACGTCAGGTTGTCTGTCTGTTTTGACAAGCAATTAGCAAATCAAACAATTTAATCGATAGAGATAAAGTTATATTATTTACTTTTAGAGACTGTCTTGACTAAAATCTTTGCATAAATCTACATAATATCTAATAATAAATTATCACTTTCTATGAGTTCAGACAAAAGTAGTTAAATTCCTAATCCATGTATACATTATTTTTATTACTTGGAATATTTATATATTTACATTCAGTTGCAGAAACTATTTTAAATCTACAAAACTTTTATAGATTTTTGAAATTCCTAATGAATTGATTTTTATTTTTACTGTATAATGCATGGCATAATCAAATATCTTAAGAAACAACAGGATCGTTATTGTTTGCAAATCCGCTTTTAAAACAATACAACTTGATACATTCGTTTGTAATGTTTATAAATTGAGTCAACATTTGTGAAAGTTTGTCAGAAATATTGATTGATGAACATAGTTTGAATAATCAACTCGTTAATATACAAATATATAAATTTTGTTCTTTACTTTTCTTTATGTCAATAATTATATTAAGAATCACATGTAAAGGGAAAACTAACCTTTGAATGTCCGGAGAGGAAGAATCACTGGTACAACTATTTGTTTTCTTCAATGACAGTTTATCAAGCGCTTGCGTGGTCAAAGTTGTCGACGGAGCTTCCAAAAAGTCTACCAAACAGGATGATTTCAGCGTGCCGTTATCTCCGTGGCTAGCTGAGGCTGATGTGGCTGGGTCTAGAGTTGGTGATTCTTCGCGGATCAATTGCTTGTCGTTGAACAGAGCCGTTCTCAAATGTCCTTCTGATTTATAGGTGTCGTGACTATCTCGCTGTAACCAGATAAGAAACACCAACCAGATAGATATATATTATTACACAGAGAGAAAGATGAAGAGAGAGAAGGACTGAGTGAGCTTCAAGGAAAACAGCAGCCGAGACTGAAAATTCCAAAAGCGTCGGGAATTTCTAACGATTGTCTTTTAATAATTACATCTAATCACACACAAGTTTGACAAGACGCAGGAAAAGTGTCGACATTAACGCATTTTATGGGCCACCGGTCATCAATTAAAAAATTGGAAACAGGAAGGGGGGCTAGGGAGTGGTTTTATTCAACTTTTTTGGTTAAATATCAACGTTTGATATGCTATCCGGAAAGGACTGAACCAATACAACTCTTGGGAGCGGTGTCATTCGTTCTAGAACCTCTCTACAGCGACTGTCATTCGTAGCATCTGCATCAGACAAAGTTTTCAGTTATCGGCGACTGAAGTTGCCACTATAAGTTCCACAGAGGTCTTATCTACACTGAATAATTGATTACAGTTGTGATTGAAAATCAAAGCGACAGAAATCCGAGCGCTCACTGTATGAAACCAGGAAAATTATGACACATTAATCAATAAAATAAATAAAGTTTTAAAGAAATAAAATAAGCATAAAAAAAATATTTCTTTACTTTGAGAAATTGGTTTATTTCCAATAAGCATCATATTATGATAATTTTAACTATCAATGACAAACCTCAAATGTTTATATGACGAAACATTTAATACTTTTAATATAACGGTATAATAACAAAATATTAGTTATTCACCATGATAACTTTTCAATAACATTGAACACTTGGCTAAATAATTTTCCAAAATGCAATATGATCTGTAAATCAAACGTGCATAAAATAAAACAAATTAAACTATTTTGTTTGAATAAAATGGCGTCTTCCAGAATTTTTAAAACGTCGATTTTTATTTGTTTGACCGTCAATCAAAAATAACTATTTTTAATTTTATTTAATTTAGCAGATAATTAATAAAAAACACCTTTATTTTTCGCCTTGAATTCTTTATACAAAAAAAGAATAATCTTTATAGAACATCAATAACTTTGCAATAAACAATTTGAATTTCAATATAAACAATATAATTTCAAATGTTTGCATTTAGAAATATCTTTGAAGAATATTTTCAAAAAAAAAGAATTGCACCACACAAAAGTATCAAATACAATTATAAGAAAACAAATTTTAATTACGGGTTTATTTGAAACTGAACATTAAATAGCGTGTCTTATTAAACACTATTTAGCATATTATTTATTATATAGAAAGGCTATAACAATGGCTTTTCATCGACCAATTGATATAATCGATAAGTTAGATAATAATAGAATACTTGATCTCTCGTTTTATTTGAATCTGAAGAAGATATTCTTTTTGACGCTTTGAAACCACCTTTAGGGGTCTCATTCATTGCTGAATCGCTGATCTACGGTGACTAAACCTGGAAGAGAGATAAATATATTTATATTCAATTATTGTTCCAAAGAAGTAATTGCTAAATTTTTTTAACTTTTAAAGAAAATTGTGAATCTTTTAAAAATATGGAATCTCTTTATAAACGAAGGAAAAAAAGTTTTCTTATAAATGTTCGCTTATTTCCTCATTAATATTAAAAGAATTTAACGATTTAACTGAAACTTTAAAAGAAGTTTAGAGTCTAAATCTTTATAGATAAGAATAAAATATTGTGATAAATGTTGTTAATATTTTGATATTATCAAATGATTTATTAATATTAAATCACCAAGCCTTTATTAAAACAAAATCTCGTATACGGCTTTATCTGGTCAGAAATCCTTTTGAAGAAATAAGATATACAAAAGTGATTTAGTGCAGTGCCGTAGGTATATTGATTACTGTTTTTTTTATGGTAATCTGCGGAGAATCATTTTTCTTTCCAATAAAAAAATAATATTATTAATACAGTAAACGTTATATTGAAAAAGTGGGACAGCCCCGTTTTGAATCTAAATTCATTTGAAGGTAAGCACGCGGTGGGGAAGGAAAGGCTCTGGGAAGGTTAGATATAGCTTGAAGACGAAGCTCACATACTCTTCATTTTTGGTGTATACTATAAGAGAATAAAAATTAATGTCGGTAACTTTAAAGGGGCGGCCTGTGAATCAGTTGTGTTATTTTATTATACAGCTTCGGTCTGTTGGCTCGAAAGTTTCCTACGGGGGGGTGGAAGAAGGAAGGGGAAGAGTCTGAAATCCAGATATGAAACCTCCACCACGGCATAATAACTAACTGTATCTGGCAATATTTCATATAATTTTGTTTTATATCCCGCCTTATAATAGAACTTTCATGGGACAGCGAACGATGCCACTAATTGTTTCGGAGAATTTCCATAACCAGAGGCAGCCTCTCTTTTTTTGTAAGAAGAACCACCAACAAGCAAACTTTGGGGTAGCAGCATTGTAAATCCAACCGCCTTCCGGTGGGGTAATTGGCTTCAATTATAATTTCAGATTGTTGTTTGCAAACTTTTGCCCGGAAAAAAGGCAGTATATAATCGTTTTTTTGCCTGCCTGCTCTTTGAAGAATTGTGAGTAGCATCGTATGCCTCTGTTAAGGTTTAAAAAATCATACCACAACCACCCGGCTATAATAGGAGGTGATGCTAATCCAATAAACAATTTCATTGGATTGTATTCTCCCATGGGTCGATATAAAGTGGGAAGGCCAACCTACAGTGGCGTCAGAAGCCGGACAGTGAAAGAAACAATTAGTTTTGATTTACCATATCAATTACCGACGTCTGCACATAAAACAGCACTATCTTTAAGAAATGGGCAATTAAAAGTACTTTTATTAGAAAAATTAAATTTCTTTTTAAAGTTAACCTTTTAGTGTGGGATTTATATTTAAGTTTGCATTTGTTGCGTATAAACTGATTGATGAAGAAATTGGGAGGTTAAACTTTCTGTAATGTTTTCTGCAATTCAATTTTATAATGGATAAATTTTAAGCTAAAATTAATTTAATGATAACAAGATCAGACTGAATATTTTCGATTTAATTATTAGAATATGTTTCGTATCTATTATATTCTCGCAAGTTATAGATCATGAACGGAGATAAATAAATTATAAATATGAATTACAGAGCTATATAATAGGCGTGTTGCTATAATAATTATCACCATATGTATAATTATATTTTGCCTTTCCAAAAAGCGCAAAATCAGATATCATAAATGATAAAATATAAACGTAAATTAATTTCATTTATTTTAAAATTTAATATATGACTGCGAACTAATTACATTCATCATAATATTAACTGTAAAAATATTAGTCAGTATTTTTCTCTTTTCTATATATTATATGTCAATATATTTACCTTTATAACACAACCATTAATGATTATTGTATGATAACGATCCACTTTATCTGTATCAATTTATAAAATGAAGCTGGTTATCTCCAGATAATATTATTTGTTAAAACAACTACCAAATTTGTTTGGTTATTCTAACTCTTTTATGGTGTGAATTGTACAAAAATTAATTTTTCAAATATATTGAATTATTTATTTAACATCGTCTTCTTTTAAGGCTATAATATAACTTGCATAAAAACATATATTTACAAAATATGTCGGACCTTCATAAAAGTCTGCAACTTATAAGTACGTATGTCAAAATTAACAAACATGTCCTTTCATATAAAACCGTCTACGAAAGTATGGCAGACATGAATTTTCTTCTTCGTCTCCTATTTATTCCATGTCATATAGTTGATTAATTGATTAAGAAAGTGAACTGGAGACTTGAATATATTAAAATCAATGGAATAATATAGTTTAAGTATCCGACATACATGTATGTATATATAAATGTTTTTTTTTCATAAATGATTTTTCGTTCCGCCCTCGTATATGGATGTCTTATTGATTCGAGGCAAAGAACTTTGTATCACAGGGTTTATTAAAATTTTTGTTAGGTCTTATAGCACAATTTTTTATCTCCATAGTTTGGAATTTATACTGCAAAACACTTTTAGTTATACCTACATCACGTCGTAAAACACATCATATCGCAAAAGAGCCTTCAAAAACGATTTTCACAATATACAGATAAAAAAGTACAATTTTTAATCGATTGTAGATGCAACAAATATTTTTAAGAGAGAGAGATAAAGTGAGTAATGACGAGTTAAAAGTGAAAACAGTTTTTGTCACAATTTTGTTTTCTTGATTTGTGGCTGTGATTAAACCATGGGTGAAGAAAAGAGGAGGTTTCCTTAAGTATATTCTTCTCTGACAATGGGAACACATTTTTGAGGATAAGGTTGATTGAGCTTTGTTGTAAGTTGCAATAAGTCTTAAGGTTACATTGTTTTTCTATCTTTCTAGAGATGTCTTTATAGGGGATGAAGCTACACTGACTACTTATTTCGCTTGGTCTTTTGACTTTTGTCGTTTGTTGCATACAAGATTCAAGCTACCTAAGGATTGTCATCAAACTTTCGTTAAACTAAAGATTTTAAGTATATTGTCAAGATCTGCCACAAAAAGTTCGAAATGTCGCCATCTTTAAGCCAATTTCTATGAAATGTTCAGTGAATTTAAACAATATGTAAATGAGTTAAAAAATATTTGTTAGATTTGCGAATATAATTGAAAAAGATAATTTTACATATTACATCATTTTGAATACTTTGACCCGCCATTTTAGACAAATATGCCATTTGTGAAACATCTTGACGGTAGAAAATGTTTCATTTGGGTTTAGCTAAACAATTGTTGCCAATGTCTTATATATTAATTATCTAGTGCGGCAAACTGACCAATAATAAATAGTAATAAACGTCCGCGGAGGAATATATCTATATCGATAATCAATGCCAAATTGATGGGCGGAAGTTCAACATTAACTCTAAAATTAATGAAATTTATAAAATAATCGATTAATATTGATTGAAAACCCTCTTTAAAACAAAACTAATACCGTATATAATTGAAATGGGCTTTGGACGTTTTTTTGATCCGTTTGCCGGTCTAGATAAATAATATATAAGTCAATGTTTGTTGCCTTATATGATTTAGAGATACATGTTTTGAATATCTAATCTGTGGTAAAATGTAATTTAATATAATTATACTTTCACCAACTACTAAAATCGATATGTTGATCAGATTGAATTTTAATCGATCGTAATTATTACACATTATAGACATCCAAATGTAATAGTTAATTAAGGGCTGCTTTTCATTTCTTGTTACAAAATGTTTCACAAAAATTATGAGATTTCGTTATTAAGTTCCTAATTGTTCCTTAACGCATCATTTCCTAAATTAAAATTAGGCGAGCTCAGGGATATGTACATATTGTAATGTTTATATTATAGAATTTTACTTTGAACATACATTTAAAAAATATTACTATGACAACAAACCTTTCACAGAACTAATGAAATGCTTCATAATTGATTTGGATAATAATATCAATTGTATGAGGATGTGATGCAATTGATTACATTATGAGTTGTAACCCTAATAAAGGCTGGTTGAGAGGTTCTTCACTAATTAGCAATCCGTATTATTCCTTTCAGTGTAGAGAAAATTGTCCTTAAAATTATTATAATATAGATCGCAAAAAATTAACTGTAAATTTAATTATAGATCTTTATATGACAGCAAATATATTTTGTTGTGAAAATTGAGTAAATTTATAAACGAACAAACGACAAAAACATTTATTACTGCGAAGAAATTTACTTTACAATTAGATAATATTATATTTCTTTTTGCATTGTATTAATTTCTCTTTTCTTGGAGTGTCCTATATTAGTTAAAACATCTATAGTAGGTAATATATACTTATAATAATGTACAAATTGAGTATCCAATTCACTATTGTAT
Organism: Vannuccia rotundouncinata; assembly: GCA_034780395.1. NCBI lineage: Eukaryota > Metazoa > Platyhelminthes > Proseriata > Coelogynoporidae > Vannuccia > Vannuccia rotundouncinata. The sequence continues at coordinate 28,305 of JAUZNC010004895.1, read as the reverse complement.
AATCTTAGAACTTCATTTGTGTAACTTCTAGAAAGATCGATTATATAAATAAGATATTAGAAATTGTCCCTTAAGGTTATATTTTGATTGAATATGTTTAATACCCTGACGAACTTCATTAGTTTTTTAATACTCGTGTGAAAAGATAAATAATTATGAATATTTTTACACTCGATCGAATCCTCCGTAATGGCGTCTTTGTTTTAATTGTAAAAGAAATGAAGACGAATTATAATATTTTGAAAAAAACTTTATAACATGTAAAGTATGTATTGACTCAAATTTGACGATCACAAATAGTTTTAATTATTTTTTCTGTTATATAATATGACAATAAAACATTTTTGAAATAATTCAACCATTGATATCGTAATAATATTTATCTAGATCGGCAAACTTAATCAAATTATGTCCGATAATAAAAACGGGCAAAAAGACAAAATGGAGAAATCTTGTTCGGTCCATAATTTTACAATTTGAGCTGTGAAGTAGACTAAATCGGTCAATATCTCTTTGCACAAGTACGTTCTTTTAATTTTTATACATATTATGAGTCCTTATTATCGAATATATGATATATTTATAACAATACATGTTTTCCTGGAGAATTGTTTATTTAAGTCAATTTAATATATTTTAATTAGTTTGCTATTGATTTGCCCGTTTTATATCGGATGCGGTCTTACGTATGAAACGTGTTAGTTTGCCAATCTAGAGAAGTTAATTACGATATCAATGAGTTCAATTAATTATTTTTATTGATTGTATATACACAAAAAGGTTTTGTATGTTAATAATAATAAAATTAAAGAGTTATACTAACTTGTTTTCATGATATTTACATCTAAACAAATTGACATAGAAATAAAATATAAAAATAAATATAGTTTTTCATAATCTAAACAACCCTTTCTGACCAGTTATGTTACGGATTTTTGCGCAAAAAAGTTATCAGTTATAATCAATGAACAATGTTGATATCTTCTATCCGATTGACATTTGTTGATATTTGTAACTCCATACAAAGCTGCTCTGTTAATACACCGACATGATTGTTATAAACAAATTTATTAATAAAAACAACAACACATGTTTTTTTAATGTGATAATATAAATATTTTCATTAAAAATCTAATAATAAACATAACTATGCGATGAAATGTCGACAGTTTCTAACTTTTCATTCCACGATATAAATTAGAGATTTATTTCACCTCGAAATTGAAAACTGTAGAAAATTTACTGTTTACTATATTATTTCTTTTTTAATCTTTAACCGTTAAGGAATTATTTTAGTAATCCTTTTTTGATAGAATTCAAAGATGTGGATTTATTAATTTATTATTATAAAACTTTGATGTAAAATGTTCTGCGCTTTTGATTTTAAAAAATTATATATTTATTTGGTTAATACTTATTAATAGAAATTCAATTACCTTCCTCTATCAATGTCGTAACAAACTTTGTTTAAATTGTTAGATATTCGCTGTTTCGGGAAACCGATTTAGTTTAATAATTTGAAATATCGCAGTTGTTTATTTTATAAATTTTAAGTTTCGGTTTTCTTTCAGACGTCCTTGAATTTGCATTCTTCAGTTAAATTAGTTATTACTGTTTAGGCCGCCAGGATAAGAATTCCGAACTGATTGTTTTAAAATCATTTAAATAAATTAGGTTCCGAAATCTTAAGAAGACACACTAATAATTTACAATATCGACCCCTATGACAGAAACTGAAAACATGCTGCTGTCTATATCTTTAATAAAATGCAAAATATAGCACTATTATAGAAATATGATGGCCGATGGCTGCAATGTATAAAATGTTTGTCTTCTTTATTATGAATTTTAATTTAGTAAGTGTTCCTTATCTCCTGATAAATACTCGTTAATGTTTTATGGTTATCTCTTTTTATTCTTGTAATAAAAAGTTGTCAATTTTATGGGTTGAGTATTTCGTGACAAAATGCTTCACGTCTCATAAAAAATAAAAATTTCGGGCCTCATTTTTAAAAATTATAAAATTTGAGGCATATTTTAATTGATTCGGATCTCTGATGAGAGGTATAATTCAATGGCTTGATTCTTTTTAAAAATCTAACGCTAGCTCCAATATCGTGCAAAATTCTAATAAAATATTATCTGTCCTTATTTATATTAAAAGTAAATACATTTCGATATTTTTCGACTATGTTAGAAATACATTCAGAAATATCAACACAAAAAACATTCTCCCTTTTAGAAAGTTTAATAGCCTGCATAGTTAGAAAGAATAGTATATATTCTGTTTCTTAATTGCAATTAAAATAAATATTAAATTTTCGTTGGCACATTAAAGCAGCGAGTTCGATTTATTATCATTTGGATAATTTTGCTTCGTTGAAATTGAAATACGTAGTTCATATCCTCATTCGAACCTTACAATGACATACCTTTTATTTATTTATTTATTTTTATTTTATAAATAAAATATGCCCCTAAAGGATATATCTGATAAATTTTATTAATTATTAAGATCTAGTCCAAAGGAGATAATCAACTAGTGCATATCTTTTAAATTTATTTTTGATATATTGATGGTTTCATGATTTTCTCTACAAAAATCAGCATCTTTCAGATAAAACATAATTATTTTAATTGAACATTTTAACTTGTTGATCGATTTTGTCAAAGTTAAATGAATGAAGCCATTCCTTTTCTAGATACACCAAATTGATAGTTGTTTGATTTTCCAAAAGAAAACAAAATATTAAAATTTCAGGTTTTCCTTCATAACGACTTGACTTGATGACTATAGAATCAAGATTTTAATATTTAAAAGTGTTTTTTATATTACCTATATTGTTTATTAAACAGCTTTAAAATGTTTTCATTTAAAGAATCTTGTTATAATCGGAAACATTCAAAACACTTAATAAAACTAAAACGTCATCTTTCAAAATCAATTTGATAAAAGAAATATCTGTTCTACATAAATCTAAACATTTGGTTTGTTGTTTTTGGATTCTTTTACTAAATTATTTCATCCATAAATATCCCTAATAACCTAGGATCGTCTTCAAACGTAATTTGGGTTCTAAACTGGTTATCTTTTTGATGTATTACTGCTCCCTGGATAAAAGTCTTGGTATAGATTTTATTTTTTGTTTCTCTGTGGATTTATTGGTACTAAATTGTTTGGTTCTCAGATCTGTTCCAGCATACAACACTTAAATAATATTGCTAAATATCAAACTAAATAAAAATGTTGAAATAGCCAAATCTAGAAATGTTAAGAAGAAGTAAGCAGAAATATTCAGGAAAAGAATTTTTTTATTTTAAATTAAAATGATGTTTAATTAAGTTTAATCTAGCATTTTATATAACGATTAACTTTTTTATGTGTCAGATTGTTTAAATTAACTTTTAATTATAAAAATCATTTAAATATTTTAAAATAAGTGAGGGAACATCTATTTATTGCGTAATTTAATAACGATTCGAATAAAATAATGTACATAAATATAATAAATGTAGCAGAACACACTTACCAATGTCTTTTGCGGTCTGTTGAAGGGGATATATTGTGAAGTAATTCATTCGACTGTTCTTCAGATGTAAACCTCCGTTTAAATGATCTAACTGTCTCGTTCAATAACTTCAATTAGGGTAAAGTTTCTCACAAATGCATTATAAAACGATTGAATATATCCCAGCTTCACCCTCCTACAGTAATAAAAAGAACTATTTCGGGGTGACAAGTCCAAAATATGAAATATTACACTTCGGAGGTAGTTTTCCCTGTCTCTCTTGTCGCCAAAGATTTTCGCCCAGCTTTGGGTTTGCGGTGACAACCACTCCTAATTTTTGAATACGGAATGCGTGCGGTTGAAAGCTTTAAGGTCTGCAAATTGCAAAACTACCTCAACGTCAAATGAATTACAAGAAGAGATAGCGTTAGTTACTTGTACGGGAGGGGGGTGCGAGGTTGCCCAGAGAATCTTTGGCTTATTTTACATGAGGGTGCATGTAAAACATATATAGTACTTTGCCCCACTTTTATTCATATGGATAAGGCAGATATGAACTCGCTATATTTATATATTCATCGGAAATATAGCAACTATAACCCTTTATGACTATATTGGGATAGAGGTTGAGATATTAAAAAGAGTTCTTAAAAATATATTTGTAAAACATCCAATGTGCTGATGTATATCATATACTTAATTTTGTATTGGTGCAGTTATGCAAACCAACTTTTTAAAGTATTTTTATGTGGTGTTGTGTATTAAATACATGTTATAGTATCAGCTTACCGTTTGTAACTGGTACGGCTTTCGATTTCTGTTCCAGATCTCGCACAAAATGGATGTTCGCGCTATTGCCAGGCTGTATTTTATTTCAAAACCTTGATTGTTAATCACTATAATTTCCCAAACTAATGAGAAATATGGATAGGAGACACCACAAAAATCCTGTCAGTAACTTTCTGCAACTGTAAATGTTTCTTAGTGGAGAACAAGTGCTAATACAACAGTGCTTTCGCGATTCCACCACACCCAAACCTAGCAAACATAAAGAGCTCTTGTTGACATCAAAGACTTCAGGAATGGAGGAGAAAACATTAGCTAAATATAACGGGGGGTTCAGTAGCTCTGTGGTACACCTATAGCTAGGGGAAGGGTCCAGCCAATGGGGAATAGAAGGTATAAATCTATGCACTACTACATACCCACTACAATAGCTCTAAATCGAAAAATGCGAACGCGAAAGAGGCATAAAAATTTTTGCATTGTGATTCTGTGTTAACATAATTTCTTTGCATTCGTTTTCCCCTTTCTCGAGGAAAGGATTCAGTATACTATTGTTGTATTTTCCACAATTAGTATTTTTTCCGATAGCTTTTTTTTCGTAAATATCAATTGAAGGAAGACAGATATAAGAAATATACTGGGTGAAAGACAAAAGCAAAATCTGTGTTAGTATATTATGTCTAGCAATTGTCTTCTGTTTAATTATAGAAAGTAATTTTAAAAGTCATCAATAAAGATTTTCTAGTTAATTTTATTTTAAGATTTTCTCCTCTATATAAAGGAGGCCAGGCATTTATGATTCCCTAGTTACAACCCTTTGAGTTATGGAATTATGTTCCCTTCAAATTCACTCCACTGTGCAATGATTTCTTGATCCTTAAACTCTCTGTTTCTCATCCTCCTTCTGCTGCAAAGTAGTTAAGTGTTAGTACTGTTCAGGGACAAAGCAAATTAGTTTAGGCAAATAATTTGCAATGTAGAATTCTGTACGAGGTCAGATAACCATGATTTGATTTCTGTTCTTCTCTCTGTTCATATTTAGTTTTTAAAAATTTGTTTTATGTTGTTTTTTAAAAAAATTCAAAGCAAATAATATTTAACTTAAAACTATTCAAATATTCACAACAATTAGTGTACATCAACGGATGTCCACAGTAATCATTAAATAAATAGATCTTTTTAAAATTACATAATAGGAATATTTAATATTTTGTTCATCATAAAATTTCCTGAAAGTACAGACTCATGAAATGTTTCAGGAGTGACCCTGATTTTGGCCCATTATATAACAATATGTAACTAAAGGTATACTGTGTGCACATTCGTTTTTCTAAATATCAAAATCTTTAAATGTGTGTATCATTCGTTGACTGGATGTACCAGTTATGTAAATTTATATTGTGAATTTAAATATTTAAAGTGGTTTTGACTTATGTTACATATGATAAAAAATATTCTCATTTATTTTATCTATATATTATTAATTTGCAAGTACGTAGATCACCATTAAAATTATTAGAGTAATTTAATCGTTTTATTCAAAGGTTCATTGATTTAAATTAATTAATTGAAGTATATTATTATATTTAATCTATAATATTTAAAACTTTAAAATGTTGTTTAAATCCCTGCTATAGTTTTATTCTAAAGTACCGTATGACCTTTTGTCTGACTGTATGTCAGAACGTCTGATTACAGAAGCAACTTCTTTGTAGCTTCTTCGGGTGTAAAATGTGCCTCTAATGATTTATGGTCTTTGGTAGAACGATATAAAAAATTAATATGAATTAAAACATTCCACTAGTTATTGATTTTAATATTATATAAATTTTTACTTTTTTTATTACCCTTTCTGACATCTATTACAATATTTGAAAATGAATAATTTTTAATATATAAATTTTCTTTCGATATTTTATCTATTTAAGTATAAGAAAATACAATAAGGTCAAAAGAAATTAATGTTTTAATGCGCATGGTTAAAGTCGCAAAAAAGGTTTAGCAATAATAATTATTTATTTCTCCATCTCATATAATCTAATAAATTTACCATTAATATGGGTAAATATATTTTATAACGATCAAAACATTCCATAGATTAATTAATTAACAAATAATTATTTCTTCTATTATATTTCAGGTCATATATGACCTATTTATAATTAAAATTAAAACATTTCTTCCCTCTATGTTTGTAAAAGAAATAGTTTTATTAAGTTATATGTTATACTTGTGTATTAAATTTGAAAAAACAATAGTTCAAACGGCTTTTGTGATTTATTTGTAGTATATATATAAAATAAACTTTTGTTTTAAATTCTTTTGAGAATATATTATTATAGATGCAGAGTGCAATGCGACTGGGAATTCAGAATTAATAAAATATATTTATACCTCAGTGTGATTGTATATCCCACAAAAGGCAATATTCCAGTCCCAATTATAAATTTTAAATAAAAGCGTGCTCAGTCTCAACACTAGGCTACAGTTGAAAGAAGCCTTCCAGTCTGGAATCACTGCCACCTTCATTTGCATTAACTTTTTTCCCTCTGAATAAGGAGAGATGGTCCTTCGCTTCCCCTGGGAGTTAATGTGAGTCTGTTTTTTCGTTTGGAAAAATGTGCCACTCACTAATTCCATTAACTGTCCGGGAAACCAATACCACTGGGTGTTGCGAAACGTCCTTCTCCACTGTATATATAGCACATGCTTTTTTTACAACTAAATGGTCGCCCAATAGATCGACCCCCTCAGAATACTTTGTCCCTTTTCTTATAACCTCCTTTGCTGGCGTTTTAAGTGTCTTGCTGGATTCCAAAGCAACTAATATGCATAACCAATCTCGAGATATTGAAATAATTCAATTTGAGACACTGTATGTGATAAATGAAAGTTTAGCACAGAAAGTTATATTATTTCACGTTCTGCTTTGCATATTAAGGTTTAAAATGAGTTGTTTTCAGATTAAATTTGTCCAATGTAAAAGAAAATATATAAAGTGAAAATGTTTACTTTCAGATATTTCATTTTACAGCGAACTTACAGGTAAAAGGTGCTTGAATATAAATTTAATATTGCAAGAATAAATAAGAAAAAAACAAAAATTAATATAGTTTAGAGAGTAATTTTATGCTGTAGAAAGTTATTGTAAATTATAAAAAGTTATTTCAAATGGTAATAATTTATTTTAAATTATATTAAATTACATACAATTTTAGTAAGATAGTTAAAATGAATTAAGTTACTTAAAATGTAAAAAGCTACTTAACATGTTAATAAGATATAACTTATTGAAACTTCGAAATTGTTATGAAATCATTTAATTTTCTGTACGACTAATTACCAAAAAGTGTATTGCGTTGTGTCTAAAAACAGAATTATATTACTTAAATTGTATTAAAACTATTACATTTTTAACCCATTTTTTAGTTTTTATTTTTCTTGTATGGGACCAAAAACAAACGGTATAATTATAATTTTTTATACTGTCATTTGCATATTGCATTGCATCACTGTGGGAACGCCCAAAATAACAATTGCTTGGCTTTACCTGTGCCTATTTGTATTATGCTCTTCTAAAATACTTGTATTTGAAGATAACTGTGTTTCTATATAGTATATGCAGTGAAGCTCTGTACAAAATTCCACGAAGGTAGGTAAGTATTAAGTAGATTGTGTTAAATTAAGGCAACGCCTGATCCTCATTGATTTCAAAAAACAGCTTTTGAAATGGATAGCGTGTCTCATACTGATATTTTCCTCGTGTTGTGTGGGTATCTCATAGCTGCACATCTCTCAATTTGTTTAGTGTTACATTGTATTAAAGTGAAAGACACCCTTTTTTAACCAACTCAAAAATTAGAAATATATGCTTGAAATTTTCTTCGAAAAATGTTTAATTATTATAAAGTTTAATTTGATACTTTTTAATTTTTATACAATTTTATTTTAAACTTAATAGAAAGACTAATTGTTATATAACAATAAACTAAAGAAATAATAAATAGTTATGTTTTAAGTTTTCGGATATATCCTGTTGCAAATGCCAACATAACGATCACTTACATTTTCATATCATTTTCAAAATTTTATACTTTTTACATGACAGAAAATTTTGTTTATATTATCTTATATACAGCGGAATCCTCTAAAAATATTTTCAATTATTTATTTAATGATTTGCTTTATTAATTAAAGTTAATATGGAATAGTTTTAATGTACTATTCAATGTTTCACTTGTTTAGCTAGGAAATAATTTATCCACGGGGCAATTTGAGGGAAATCGATTAATGGAATTCGTAAGATAATAATTAAAATAATGCTACCGTTATCATTTCTTTTGTAATATTAATTAAACCAATTAGACTTTAACAAATTATTGGTGTTTCCAAATCATAAGTATTATATGAAGACTAGTTTATAGGTTTAATATGTTTATAATTAGATAATTAAAAAATATTACGTTGTTAAAATTTGATTTTTATAAAATATATTTTGAATCACAATTTATCTTTGGGGTAACCCAGAGCATTTTAAAAGTCAATATTTTCGTTACCATACACAATTTTCAAGCCATATTTCATGACTTTACTAGAAATTTTGTGTTATTGAGAATTTCGATGTTTTTTGAAAACATCACTTAAATAAAAATGGTATCAATAGAAGTTACTCCTTCGGTTATCTTTAGGGAAACTGATTTACCCCAATGCAATTTAGGATGCTTCAAAGTTCACCTATGATGGCCGAGAAAATTTTCAATTTGGGAAGGTGATGAAGAAGAGTTTTCATTCTTTGGATCTGCTCGATGATGCAGAAGAACACGCCCATCTCATCGATCTACCAGGAGTTGGTGACGATGACATTGATGAAGACTTCAATGCATTTGAAGATTATGATGAAAGTGGTGAACGATATTTAGCTGTCTGACATCTGACAGTGATGGAGATCCTGATCAGCACCATCTCGACGTCAGTGTACCAAGATCGCCGTGGTTGCTGGCAATGAAGGAAGGCAACTCAATAGAAACATTTTCCTCCGTGCCCTGGTGTTGCTCCTTGAAAATCCGACATCCGAGAAAGAAGCAATATTTCCATATGGTTTCTGTGATAAAATTGACCAATTTTGCAGGCTAAAGAGTCGTTTCGTATAAGATAACCGTCAATCTGGACACTGCAAAAGCTGGAAACCAACTAACCGAGTCGAAATAGAATCTTTCCTTGGTTTGTTGATCCTTGCGGAGCCAACAAAGCAGCCACTCTCAGCACATCTATTCGTTGGGTGGATTGGTATGGACAATCAAGGAAACGATGTCAGGCAATCGATTTGTGTCCTTCTGAAGAGATTCCTTCGTTTCGACGACGGACATCGACACAATCCCGACGATCCATTCAGCCATGTGTGAGACATTTGAACCAAATTCTTCACAAAGTCAAGCAAAACTATACGCCGAAAACAAATTTGACAATTAACAAGAATATGTTGAAGTTCGAAGCTTGGTTCAGATTCCGAATTTACATTCATAAGTCAGGTGACTTCGAATGAAATTGGTCTGGTTATTCGAAGCAGACACAGGGTATTTACTCCCCGGAATTGACAGGATTTTCTTGACAAAGGTTATTTTATAACCATGGACAACTGGATCATTATAGAAAGGTCTATTAAATAATATTGCTTTCATAAAAAAAACTATAATTTCATGATCCTTAGCTATAAATACATGCATAGGTATTTTAATGAATACCAAGTATGTTTACGATTAGAAATGTTTACTAAAGTTGATTGAGTCCTCAGTTGATTATCATAATAATTGCATTTTCAATTAAATTTTCTAAAACAGGTAGTTATTAATAAGGTGATTTATTATATGAGACAAACTGCAAGTAAACTATGTTTAATCGAAAAATGTATTTAATTGCTTTTAGTTAACATCTAAGTTGTATGAAAGGACAAATGAAACGAATAAGTTTAATATTTCTATGACATAATTTGTAACATTTATGTTAGTGTAAGGCAAACTTTTAACATTATTAACATTAGCACAAGCTTTCTTACATAAATTAAAAACGCACAAAATAAAGATATTTTAAACACTACTACTTTTAAAAATATCAGTAATATAACGTTTTACTTGATAATGATTTCATTGATTAATATCCGTTAATTTTATAAATCTATACATACAACAAGTGTTCGTTAGCTCATTGACCCCATTGATATCATAATTAACTTCTCTAGTATAGATTGGCAAACTGCTACGCTTTATACGGAAGACAGCGTCCGATATCTAAACGGGCAAATCAATAGCAAACTAATTAAAATTATTAAAATTGACAAATTGGAGAATTAATAAACAATTTTCCAGAAAAACATACATATTTGAACAGTAAGGACTCATAAATGTATAAACACTGTACTCATAAATGTATAAAGAAATTACTTGTATTAGTATTTAATTAGTATAGTATTTAATTTATATAGTATTTAATTGAATAAATCTCGTTATTCAATGTTATGTTGATTTCACGTCATAAACTATTAAAGTGGATAAACTAATATGCTATCTATAAACTATATTTCATAAACAGAAAAGTTTTTGGAGAAAAACAGTTCCTTATTAGAATGTTACAAAGGCGCGCGCGCATTACATCTCTTTCAAATAAGAAAAAAAATCAAATTACATAATTTAGGCATGTGAACTGCTGATCATAAAAAACGGAAGTTTGTTTTTAGGGCCCACCTGCAGTTGAAAAGTCACCCAACCACTGGCAAATAAAAAAAGCATCACCTAAGTATCATAAAAAAATAACATGTATTTGATAATTCATGTTTGTTTTATCATTTCAAGTACTTGGGTGGATACTCATATATAAATATTTTAAAAATAAGTTAAAAAATTAAGAACTCAAGTTTTGCGATTTTTTTTACCAGAAGTTAAAAGTATATATTATTGAAATAAATAATGATCATTACATGTGATAAGATCCACGAAGCTGTAAATTATAGTATTAGTATCGCATGATTATAAAGTAAATATATATAGATGCATTACAATGGTGCAAGGATTGTATAACACAAATATTAGTTGCTTGGGTAAAGGTGCAATATTATAACTGGTACTATATGAATAATTATAATATATGAATAGATTAAATAGATTATACAATTGAAATTATATTGTACGAAATTGGAATCAGAAAAGTAAACACAGAAGGTACATAATATAAGGAATAGTCTTATTTTTAATGTTTCAACACAAGTCGAATATTTTTTGTAAAGACAGACAGAAAACTTGTAACGTGGCATCGCTGAACTCCAAGGTCTTCACGTTAAACAATAGTAAAAAAATTGACCAACAAGATATCTTTGGACTTCTTCAGAAGAATTTGTACACGATTTTTATATAATAAATATTGAAGAGTAAATAAAAAAGCCTTTCTGAAGGTTCCCTAGTATGGAGATAACTTCATAGAGAGAGGCTTTTCAACTAAAGGGGCCCTCGTAGGTAGTCAACTTCATAGAGAGAGGCTTACAACTGAAGGGGCCCTCGTAGGTAGTCAACTTCATAGAGAGAGGCTTACAACTGAAGGGGCCCTCGTAGGTAGTCAACTTCAT